>JAODAL010004470.1:0-156379 GCA_025379985.1 Phyllomedusa bahiana | reverse complement strand
AAAACTGTATTTGCCGCTTTTAATAAGAGCCTTTCAAAAAATTTTTCCATACCTTCTCAATTTTTATTTTTCTGAACATGAAGCGAAATGCAGGGGGAAGCGAGCAAAGAGGGGGGTAGCACATGGGTAATGGTACGAGAGAAGTGCCCCTTTCAGTGCTGGCGAGACACCATCCCAGGGATCGTCATTTTCGGGACCGTCGGGCCTGTCATCGCTGGTCGGGGCCCTGTGAATCAAAACAAACACATCCCCAACGTACTTCAGGGGTTAAGCAACCTGCATTTACACCCCTTACCCCCTCGTCCTCGCAGTCCGGCCACAAATGGTCGTCATCAGCATCATAGCTCCGCAACATGAAGCACCCCAAAAATTTAAAAATCGGTCCCCACCACGGGGGATAATCCATTGTCTGAAAAACCCTTTGATGAAAAAAGGGGTTTGGGGGTCAGAAGGCATTTTAAAAAAAAAGATCAAGAGAAGATTTAGCTGCTTTGACGCCCATTTTACGACCCACAAGGATAAAGGGAAACCGTCAAGGGCAAAATCCGGCTTTTCGGCAACGCCTTGCAGTGCCCCTTGCTTTACCCCAGCTTCGGATGCAGAAAGTCAGGAGACCAATCACCTGTGTTGAGAGATTATGATGACAATTGCGATCCATCCTGGTTTTTTTCCGCAAATTTGCTTGCAAACCGTTCATCAGGGGACGGGGAGGAAGACGTGGGTAGTTAAATACGGGTCCGCCACAAAAAGGGAAGGGCGGCGCAAAAACCCGCTAAGATTCCGCCAGCCACGGTCAGCGAAAACCCCGCTCCCGTTTATCGCCGAAAAAGGGGCCCCGCCCCTCCAAGCCGGCCCCTTTTTGAGCAAGCCTCTGATTCACCCAGCATGTCATATGCCGCCTTTGCCGAAAACCAAAATAAGGGCAAAAACCCTTTAAAGGGTTTAACCACCCCCAAACATGTCATCACATGCAGCGAATGCATGATTTTTAAATGGGGGGAACACTTGGCCAAAAAGGCAGACCACCCGGGCCTCCAACCACTGTCACACCCCTGTCCCGCCCCCCCTCCTCCGCCACCCCCAACGTTCCTCAGCGCCCAGTCTCTCAATCATGATCAGGGGGTCAGCCCCCGCTTCAGCCTCCACTGTCGCCCAGTACCACCACACCACCAAACCCACCACCCCCTTTTCCTTCCCATTTTGACGACCTGCACGCCCTACAGCGGCCAAACAAACACCAGCCCCTTCTGCTTCCCGGGTTTTTTTGCAGAAGAAACACTTTAACCCAAAACTCCCCCAAACCAAAAACCTTAATTTGGGGATTGCCAGGCTTTTGGCCTTGGGAAAGTTTGCCTTTTTCCCTCTGGTGGACACAGATGGGGTTCCGCCACTCATGGGCCCCCCTGCCCCCCCAAAACCCGATGCCGGCAGGCATTTCTTTGCAGAAAAAACCGCCCTGCCCGGCCACCCGGCACAAAATTTCAAGCCTTGTCCCCGCATCGTTCCGAAAAGTCCATCCACCACCGACACATGGGCTATAAGCACGGCCAAGGCCGCTAATCCTGGACAGCTCACTGGGGAGCTGGGTGGATGTCTCAGGGGGTGTGCGCGGTGGCTCTCAGGACTCGGCGCCGCTCTCCAAAACGCAGGGATGGTGAACGGCTCTTACCCCCAAGGTCTCTACTGGTGGCCATCACGTGCCCAATAGACACCAGGCCGTGTTGATAATAAATCTGCCATGGAGACCGAGCCACACACAGGAAGGAGCAGTTTACGGCTCTGAAGCAACGAGACCGAAGCGCTGGCTGGGTGACAATAACCTTGTGCCAGGCAAGGTGGTGGTGCGATAACGGGCGAAATCTGCTGGCCGCCTTAAGATCTGGGGGTGTGTTTAGGCATTGCAACATCCCTTGCCTTGCCCATGTCATGAACCTTGTCGACCATGAAATTATTATAAGAGCAACCCGGGATCTGGAGCTGCCTGCATGAAGACAAGGCCTCGAGTGCTGAAGTTCGTTCACTTCCGCCGTTTCGCACATTGCATCGACCCGCTGCTGCATTGCCGAGTCGTCAGCTTCGTCCTCCCCTCGAACCGTCTCATTGGTTTGACATGGCAACACCTGAATTCACCCACCACATGCGTCATCTATTGTGGCAGCAGCGCAATGTCCATTACTGCAGTACGAATGTGACACATGGCCTGACAAAGCAGCGGTACGGACCTCGGGTGTTGAACCACCTAGAGTGGAGGCAGGTGAAAGACAGCTCTGCACCATCTTGCCAGTTTTGAAGTAAGCCCACCAAAATGGTCAGTGCGGACCAGATGCCCTTTCAGCATGAGCATTGTTTGTGATCTTACAGTTCTGGAACGAACGTCTGGACACTCTGAAACAACAGGTCCCGCCAGCGACGGAGGAGAGGACGGACACAGATGCGGAGCCTTTCCTCTCCGTCAAATCACATGGCCCGACATTTCACAATTATAGATTCGTCTTCATTAGGCAGTTGTTCGGGTCCCAGAGCTAGTGCAAAGGTGGCGCAATCAGCGTCTCAGGGTGCATCATCTCAGGCAAGTCAGGGCTCTTTGTTGAAGCTGTGCTGGAGCAGCGGAAGAGGAGGAGGAGGTATTCCTAGACACCGATGTTACTGACGGTACCCTTGCCTTGGAAAGAGGTTGGCGCGAATTTTGAGGCGGAATGAGATAGATGAGGAGGATCAATTTTGCTAGTCTGCCCTCGACCCATAGGCTTTGGGAACATCAAGCTCCCTATCTCTCACATGAGTGCTTGGAATGCTTCCATTTCCCCTCCAACATGGAATCCTCGCATTAAGCCAACAAAATGAACAACAGTAACTAGGGGGCCACCCTCCTGGATTCCCCGTACAAAACAAAACTCAGCACTTTCCCGACTCCACCCCACCCAAATAGAGAGTAAAATGCAGGAAATGTGAGACCTTTGCTGAATGATCAACTGGAGATATCTGTTGCGTCTGCTTCACGTTCCCCAAATGTCACGTGGAACAACATCAGCGACGGACACATTAAGTGCCAAGTCTAGCGTAGACGCAGCAAGCAGGCAAGGTGGCAGAACTAATTGGTGACCTCTGGTCAATCTTTATTAACCAACCTCACCAACGCATTGCAATGCAGGTCCACACGATCCAACAACAGAACATCAGCTTAAGATCATGGGTGGCATCTCAACACCCGATGTTTTTGCATGTGTCGGACCCGCAATAGACTATTCTAGATAGGTATCCAAAATGGACGAATATGGGGCCCAGCTTGCTCATCACACCATAGAGTGTTGTCCTGCCCAGTCATGCCAGCGTTCATAGTCTGATCGGGACCTTACAAGCAACAGCTAGTAGGAGTCATTACAGACGAGAACGCATCCGGGCTTTCCACAGATAATTGTTGGGCATCGTTTGGAATTTCCATCAAGATGAATCAGGCATGGATCTCTGATGATGCATTGTGCCCCAAGAGTGCCGAGGTCACTCATTAGTTGGCCGGTCTCCTTCACATTCCTTTTTCAACACAGAAATGGTCCACGTTGAAAAACTTTTTTTTAAAATGATCATTTCTTACTGCAATTTTTATTCTCTTTTCCAACATTCATTTGCTGGTTTTGCTGTGAGGAGACTGTAAAAGAACAGAAGGTATCACATCACACACCGTAGTTCCAATTTACTCACTTTATCTAAAGAAGTATTTCGCATTGTCAATAGTTTTTTGAGGTCTTGTTGCTGTGAGATACAGCTATAATTATGTCCTTTGGAACCGAAATGGAGGCTTCTAAGTGCATATCTCCCTCCTCACAATTTTTAATAGTGGGCTGAGAAGTCATATTAATAATGTTTTTTGGGGTCAGTAGTCTGGTGAGATACAAACAATAATCATGGTCCTTTGGAACAGAAAAGTGGCTTTCTAATGGCATTTCCTCCCTCACAATTATTTAACAGAGTCTGAGAAGGGTCATTTTTTATGATTTTTTGGGTCATGCTGCTTTGAAATGCAGACAATACTACAGGTCCTAATTATAAGCGCAATGTTGTTTCCTTACAGCCATTTGTTCGATCACAATTTGACCAAAGTGGCTCCAGGGTCATTCTTTAGAATTTTTGGGGGCATTTTGTCTTGAATATGCAGCAATACTAACAGAGTCCTATTCGAAAAAAATGTTGTTTCGTAATAAACATTCGTTCTTCACAATTTCAAAAGTGGCTCATCGGGTCCATGCATTTTGAAAATTCTTGGGGGCATTTTGCTGTGACATGCTAGCTATACTAGAGTCCTATTACGTAAAAAAGTTATTGTTGTCATATCGAGACATTTATGTTCTTCACAACTTTGTCCCGAATGTTGGCTCAAGGGTCATGCCTTTGAATTTTTGGGGCATTTGTCTTGTGACATGCAGCTTATACAGACAGTCCTTATATCTAAAAAATGGTTGTTTTTTCTACAACAGACATTTTGTTCTTCCAATTGACCAAGAGGTGGCTCAAGGTCATCGCTTTGAGAATTTTTGGGGCATTTTGCTGTTACATGCAGCTATCTACAGGTCCCTATTCTAAAAAATGGTTGTTTCTAACAGACATTTGTATTACTTCAATGTTATTGTCAAGACAGTGTGTGCTCAGGGTGAATGGTTGCAGTCAGAAACATGAATATGGTTAGGACACGGCGTTATAATGACACATAAATGCTAAAATGACTTGTTTTTCGCAAAGATGCTTTAACATAGCTTCAATCCCTGTATTGAGACAACCCATTAATACAATGAAAAAAAGAGAAACAAAGACTTGTGTGATAATGCCATCTATTTAAAAATGTGTTTTCTAGAATAAACTACTAAAAAACTTGCATGAGTACAAAATAGCTGTAAAAACAAATTTCCTCTGAAATTGTGTACAAGGAGTACAGGAAAACCTTGACCAGATGTAGGTTTTTCCAGAGGACATTGTAGTATGTACACGGACGAGAGAACAAGTACAGAGACCATTTCCTCAGCACTTGAGTAATAATGTAGAGAAAACAAGGAATCCAAGAATAAAGGGCACATATTGAGTGTAACAGGAACTTTAACCACCAGTATATTCCAAGTGAACTCAATTGGTCCACACTCATACGGGAGGGAACAAGCGTTTACCCAGTATTGACTGTGGTACTGAGAGAAGATTGAGTTCTAACACTTCCGCTTCCGCACTTCTGCTTCAGCTGACTTTTTTCGTTGCTGCGTCATCAGGCATTTAAACCTGCGTGTTAATAGATGACGGACCCCTGCCAGCCTGGGCTCTCACCGCACCCCTCTGTAACTCCGCCCTGGTGTCATGCTGTGTCCCAGGATCAGGTATAGTCAATGTCCAGTGAAACAAAATGGTGTTGAAAGACTCCTTTCCGGCACTATTTAAATGTGTGGGAGGTCATGCGCGGTTTGTGTCGCTCATGCTAGTGGCCCAGGAGCAGTATATGTCAATGTCCAGTTCAACTAAAATGTGGTTGAGAAGAGACTCCTTTTTAGTCCGGCACTTTATAAATGTGGGGGTCAGGCTAGGTTTGGGGCTGCATCTGTAGGCCCAGGACAGGATATCAATGTCCAGTTCAAAGTGAAGATGTTATGTTTCCAAATCATACTGTGCCTTCTGGCACTTTCTTCAATTTGTGTGAGAAGCAGTTTTTACAAGGGTCAGGCTGTGGAATCATAGACAGGGAATAGTGAATGGTCTCTGTTATCTTTTTTATTGTAACTTTTATAACCTAAGTGGTGTATGCTAAGATTTAGCACGTATCCATTTGACTGTTGTGGAATGTTAATTTCACTTCTCCCAGCTTAGTTGTTGTAGGTGGTAATAATGTAATGGAGATTTGTTGTCGAGCTCCCATAGAATTGTAATATGGTCTATCGCTCATAAATTCTACGCTCCATCTATAGATAAACCCCAAATCGATAGCGGCCGACTATTGACTAACGATCGATCTCAGTATAGCCACGAATTCGCTCAACAACTATAGGTTTGTCTTTTCAGTAATATCATATAAATGGGACCAGCACTGCCAAGAATGGAACTGAATTTATTCTGTGGGTTCTTAAGCAGGAAAGCACATTATAATTTTCCGAGTAAAATCAGTATATGGGATCTAAGTAGTCATCTTGCTTGAACGGGAAACCTCTGACCAAGGCTACAACGAGAAACTCAATAAACATGTATGAGTCTGACATTGGTGAAATATTAATTAGCTGCAGATTTTAAGAAATGCATAAATAACTGTATGTCTCTAGTGTTAGCATTTGAAAACCCAAATGGTTACTGTTTTTTTACATAAATGGAATAATAAAGGTGTTTAATATTCATTGCCATAGTGAGATCTAACAAATTTATAAAGAAGCTCAGGCCTCTTAATAAATAAGTTGAACCTGTGGCTTTCCATGAGCCATGAACTTAAATGCACAAAAGTTGCCACAGATTTATGTTACGATTGATGATGATTTCTGTACATGAATATTTCTGTGAGTCAGAAGATATCCCCCACCTCCTGCTTAGCAAACATTGAAAGAACTTAGGGTGACCTGTATGAATCTCACCACGGGGGGGCGCGCCTTTCCGCGGGATTCACCGGCGAAATGTGGTTGCGCCTGTTTTGATGTCGACGCTGGAGGCCTACTTCATACATATATGTTAAGAGTCCTCCGCGCCTTCGCCAGAGTGTGTGTCGCGAGTGCGGGTGACTTAGGGCTGCAGTGCGGCGCTGTGCCTAAGATTCCGCTGTCCGCGGGATGTGCGCTCATACATGCGTGGTGAATAGTTCCCTGCGCCTCGTACATTGTGTGGGGCACAGTTGCGGGGACATGGTGCGCAGTGCGGTGACCATGGGCGCAGTGCGGACTGCCGCCTCACATGTATTCCGATTCGTAAGACAGCAGGAAAACAGCGCGAGACAAATCATTCAAAGATGTCCTGCTATTATGAATAAAAAAATCGCCTTTTTACAGGCGGAAAACATTCTCAAAAATAGACTCAAAAACCTGCAAAAATAAAAAATACATAAATAAATCACTTTTCCAAATAATCAAGAACGGCGCGAAGATAAAATATAAATTCAAGAACGAGATAGTGATATTGGGAAATTTCTCGGAACATACAGTAATTCCAAATTCTGAAAGCTATTCTCAATTGGTCGGCATAAAGACGGACCAATCAAATAGAGAGCAACAGTGAACCATTAAAACCTATGGGAGACAATTTATTTGACCAAATCTAGTCATCACAGGTGGGAATATGTTCAAATACAGAAAAATGCAGAAAAGGAGTTGATTGGCGAGCTAGCGAGGGCATGGCAATCTCTGCCAATCAGAAATAGGAGCGTAGCAGGGACCATTATTAGCCTATGGAAAGTTTGAACCAATTAAAATCAACAGATGGGACAGTTCAAAATACCGAGTAAAAAGCTGAAAAGACTGATTGATTGAACTAGCGGGGGCTTGGCCTCCCATGCCAATTCATAGCGTGAGCTACATCTCCCATTGGTAGTACTATGGAGATGATCGGCGCAAATGGCCATCTCGCGCTTCTCAGCGCCGTGCGGCATGGAGTTTGATTAAAAAAAATCAATTTTTATTAGTTGTAAGAAAACATTCTCGGAAAAAAGTCTCAAACCTTCTATAAACATAAATCAATTAAATTCCGAACAACGCATTTTGTCGCCTTGATATACCGGCGCACATAGGATATTGCCAGATAGAGAATTCTGCCGGGAAATTACAGTAATTCAAATTGTTTAAAGCTCATCTGAAAAAGTCTGGCAGATAGGCATCTCAGTCAAATAGGAACACTAAGACCCATTATATCCTAGGGAGAAGTTTGTACCATCAAAATCAAAGTGCGGGCAGTTCAAAATACATAAAAATGCAGAAAAGTAGCAGATTGGCGAGTTAGCGGGGGTCTTGGCTAGCCCAGCAATAAATAAAAAATATTAATTCACTCCAATCATTTGTATTCTCTATTAGTTCGTTTGCACCAATACAATTGTGGGCATGGTCCTTGGCTAACAAACATAGAAGAAAATAAACATGATTTTTATAGTAGTTAATTATTATTTTTTTTCTTACCCCCGTATTAATTATTCATTTTAGAGAACCACATCGGGACACGTACTGACAGTCCCTTATCATTGTGATTTCGGCCATACAGTTTATATTATCAGATTGCATTATGAAAGCCCATAGAGCGTCGCTCGCTCTCACCAATGGTCCAAATAACCTCTAGCGGTCTCGTATTAACTTTAGTACCAATCACAGAGCTCGCTCTGAATTTCTTTCCATAGAACTCTATGAGAAAGTAGCCGCGCTCTGATTGGCTAAGCTGGACGAGCCCCCGCCCTTCAACCAATCAGCTCTTTTCTGCCTTTTTACTGTATTTTTAAACTGTCCCCGCCTTTGAATATGATTGGTCAAGATTTCTCCCATAGGTTAGAATGGGTCCCCTGTCGCTCCTATTCTGATGGTCAATTCCCTCCATAGGCTGAATGGGCCACTGTCGCTCCTATTCTGATTGGCTGGTTTATGCCGACCAATCCAGAGAAGCTAAACAATTTGAATTACTGTATTTCCCGCAATTCTCTCTTTGCAATTCTTATGTAGCGCCCGGTCTTGGCGACAACGCGTTGTTAGGGATTTAACTGCTGCTTATTTTTAGAGAAGTTTCAGCGCTTTATCTGATAATGGATTTACAGTTAATAAAAATGATTTTTTTTTATTCATAACTCCATGCCGCCCGGCGCTGAGCGCCGAGATGCATGCGCCGATTCTCTCATAGACTACAATGGGAGAAGTAGTTTGCGCTCTGAGATGGCTGGATAGCCAAGCCACCGCTAGCTCAGTCAATCATCTCTTTTCTGCATATTTTACTGTAATGTTTGAACTGCCCGCCTTTGATTTTGATTGGTTTTTCAAACTTCTCCATAGGCTATAATGGGTCCCTGTTGCTCCTATTCCTGATTGCCGAGATAGCAAAAGGTCCTCGCTAGCTCAGCAATCACTCATTTCTGCATTTTTACTGTATTTTGAACTGATCTGACCTTGATTTCAGATTGTCAATATTTCTCCATAGTTTTAATGGTTCACTGCGCTCCCCTATTCAGATGGCCGTTTTTCTGCCTACCATGAGAATAGCCATTTCAGAATTTGAATTACTGTATTTCCAGCATTTCCAAAATCCTAATTCCTGATGGTTGCTGCCGATCTAGATTTTTGGGAAAGTGATTTTTTTAATGTATTTTTTTATTTTTGAGGTTGAGCTCATTCTGACAATGTTTTCCGCTTTATAAAAGGCGATTTTTTCGAATCCTACTCCATGCCACACGGAGCGAGCACCGAGATTTCTGTAACGATCTTCTATGTTTCCTCGAATGTTTCCGTTCTTGCTTCCCTTTCGCCGCCGCCGGAGCAGTTTTAGACCAGAATCAGCAAGGTTCCGTGACTGTCGGAGCTGGTGATGAGCTGCAAAGCGCCGCACGTTTGCCGTCTCGCGATCGTACATGCCTCGGAGTTATTCGAGCGCGCTGCGTCCCCCCGAACGCCTATCAGCGTGCCCACACCGCGGCCCAATGGCCCGCCCTCAAGCTGACAGAGGCAACGCTGCGCCTAACCCGCCATCCCGCATCCGACAGCTGAATTCAGGCTGGGAGGCGCAGGATACGCCAAAAAACAGGCCCTTATTTTCCACAAATGTGATTTTAAGCAAAATTCTGCAACTTTCGAGTGCCTTAGAACTGACATAAAATAAAAGGCATGTGAACTTCCCACATTGTGTATTATCATTTGAAACTTATTAGGGTCACAGCTACATGTTGTTGGACATAAATGTTTGAAAGGGTGTGCCTTGTATAAGTTCTTTACATGTGATCTAGAAGGGGTATATATCATATACTTAGTCAAATCACATGATTATGGCCACCAGCTATCATCTAGAGTAACAACATTGACAGCAGCTAGACCGGCTGGGGGTGATTCATTAAGGTTCTGGAAGGTAGTGGAGCCATGCTGACTGCATCCACAGCTGCTTTAGGGTGTGTGGGGGATTTTCCATAGAGCAAGCATGACGATCGAGTTGATCCGACAGATGCACATTTAGGCTTAAGTCTGTGAATTATGGAACATGTGTAGCAGGCCGGATTCCTAGGGGAGGGCGAGCGGGCGATCGCCCTGGGCACTGGGGCTCCGCTCACCCGAGGGGTGCGCCGCCCGCCTCGCCCGCCCCGCGGTTAGCTTCTGACTCTGCACGCCCGTTGTAAAACAGCCGTGCAGAGTCAAAGCCAGCAGCTGCATACACTTTGTGCAGCTGCTCATACAGGAGGATGCAGAAGGAGCAGTTACCCCTTCCTGGCTCCCTCCCGTATGTATCAGCGCTCAGTGAAGCGCTGATACATACTCAGCAGCGACGCAGGGGTGGCTCAAGGCATTCACCACGGCCCCTGCAAACGCTGTGATCTCCGGCTTCCCGTCCCTCCAGGAGACCCCGGGAGCTGAGTGCTGGTGTAAAGCGGCATGATGACGTCCACGCCGCTTACACAGATCACTAGCCTCCCGGACCTGTCCGCGCAGCAGGGATCCCTGAAAGGTAAGGCAATTTATTTATATTATTAATTATCCTAGGCTACAGGGGGCAACTATCATGCCTACAGGGGCAACTGACTACAGGGGCAGCTATGATGGCTGCAGGGGCAACTGACTACAGGGGCAGCTATGATGGCTGCAGGGGCAACTGACTAAAGGGGCAGCTATCATGGATACAGGGGCAACTGGCTACAAGGGCAGTTATCATGGCTACAGGGGCAACTGACTACAGGGGCAACTATCATGGTTACAGGGGCAACTATCATGACTACAGGGGTAACTGACTGTAGGAGCAACTATCATGGCTACCAGGCAACTATCAATTGCTACAGGGCAACTACCTGGCTACAGGGGCAACTATCTGTGTGACCATTGTGTTGCATTATGACGCATTATTTTGGGGGGGGGCGAAATTTCTTCAACTCACCCTGAGTGCAATTAAGCCTAGGAATGGCTCTGAATGGTAGTTCTTGGAAACGTTGTTCATGCTCTTTCAACCAATCTTGGACACTTCTAAATACATAAAGTGTCACATTGTTTTGCTTGAAGATCCTATCCACCCCCTGGGAAGGCAATCAGCATGTATAAGTGTACCTAACCTGCAAGGATAGGTTCATGCCCAAATTCATTGAGAGTGTCTTCCACATGGATGAATATCCCAGAAAACATTCCCCAGACCATAACAGTGCCACAACAAGCTTGTGTTCTTCCAGCAATTGATGTAGGTTCAAGTGTTCGATCCAGCTTTAGCATTAAAAACTTACATTTTTAACCCAAATGCTGAGGCATTTTTGGCAAGGTTCCACCCTTAATCGTAGCTGTTATGCATGAGAAGAACAAAGACTTCAAAAAGCTAACCATACCGGCACTGAACGTTAAAGGAATCACGTGTTCAAAATAAACCAAGTAAGTCAGAAGATGTGAAGGAATTAATATGGAATGGGTGAGTATACACAGGTTAGTACAACCTTTATTTACAGTGATGCCATTTGTCCACTCACGATATACTTTCACCACAGCAGCACATGAACAATTCTCAAACTGCAGTTTCAGAAAAGGCCACATACTCACCAAGCCAGCTCACTATACATGACTTCCTCAATGTAAAAATAAAAAGGAGCCACTTTTAATAATAGCTGATTCAAAGCGGGTGCTGGATACTACTCCTAGCTCATTTTATTGTCATAAAGACATACCAAAGAAGTAAAAAATGTTAATGATTAGAGATATTATAGGACTGTATGAAGATGTAGTATGCTGTAATTTTGTCTGTCCATAGTGCTCCATACGTTGTCGGACTTGGTACTGCAATTAAAACCATTGATGGTTTCAATTTGATATATTTTATTAATTGATGGGCTATATGAATTTGACCAGGGGTGTCAAACAACATTTCACTGACAGCCACATCAGTATTGTGATTCCCCTAAAAGTGCTGCTTTAGTGCCTCAAAGGGTGGTTAGGGTGCCTTTGTAGGGATGTTAGAGTTGTACCACTGTCTGTGAGTTGCTGAACAGAGCATTGTGGAGGTGCACGCCAGAGCTTTGTTTCCAAGATGGTGCCTGCTCCCTGTGCTGGTGCTGCCACTTCTACCAAGGATAGGTTGCGTTCACCGGGTAAAGTGGAGAGCTGTCCTTCTGTGGCCAGACCTTGTCCACCCCTGCTTGCTGTGTCTAAGCTTTTGCGGGCCACACAGAATGATGTAGCAGGCAGGATTGGGGTCACAGGTTTTGAGATAGACCTAATAACACTGTCACAAAGCATAAAGTCCTATTTATATTTTCTATTTTTGCCATCACTAATTTATGTTTCCATATATGTCTCCAGCAATTAATCTTATTTAAAAATTTTCATGTTACGGTTTAATAGTTTTACATTGGTGCTTATGGGCAATTTACATAAGAACATTTAGCATTAAAGCAGAATATGAAGTTCACTCTGAATAAGCACCTCTGATACTTACAACCTGCACGCCTAATACTTAACACCTCTTAGTGAATGCGGACCATTGACTTTCTTATAGAATTGACCTACTAAAGTTATTTTGCAAGATTTTTAACATATAAATTTCTTTTACTTTATGACCCAGAAAAGAGGGAGAAATCAGAGCACATTTTGTTATCCGATTTAGACGATTGTACTTTTTTTTGCATTGCAGAAATGATTTCTCACCCCACTGGCTTTGGATAAAATGAATTTCAAGCATCATGCACTGCACAATACCAGTGAATTGTGCTTAGCTCTTTCCTTCAGCGGTTATTTCACAAAATTTAAAAGTGATGCAAAATACAACTGCAGCCACATATTTTGACTGGTATGTAAATAAGTATAATAATATTGGCAAATATTCATGGCTGAAATCCATTGCCAGACATGTTACAAGTAAAAAATAAAAGTCAGACTAGTCTCTGTTCCAGACAGCTAGGATTTCTGATCGTGGGACCCAAATATTCACTGACTTATTAAATGAATCCCCCTTCGCCTTTAAACATCTTTTATTATTTTTTGTCCAATATCCTTTAGTAATTTCATAATATATCTTCATAGCATAATAACTGATAGAAATTTATCATTTTCACCATATTATCTTATGTCAGATAACCCCTTTAATTGCAACCTTATCAATATTGACCAGGTTATCGGCTCCTGCACACAGCAATAATATGGCTGCTTTTTGTACAGGGCTTACATAGAGGTGCATGAGCTCCATAGTATTCCTACCTATGCCTCCAATATTACATAAAAACAAATAAGGTTTTTTTGTTTAATGCAATATGAATCCAACATAAGATGTAAATCAATCAATGAATATCTCCACACATACAAAGTGGGATGGCTTTGCCATGTGTATAAGCCCTAGGGGAGATTTTAGGACCATAAAAATTATAGATACCAGTACAATGAGCATTTGTGTGAAACTCCAAAGAGTATACCCCTTCCTGGCAACACTAAGAGATGTCTACTGAACTGATATAATAAAAAAGCTTTAAGGCTATGTCTACACAGCACACAAAAATGGTCAGATTTTCGTCAGTTTTAGTATTTTGAAACCACTGAAATTTCAACCGTTTTGCAAGCCCATAGATCTTAATACAAAAAACGAGCTGCCGTCTACACAGGTAATTTTTTTTCAGCTCATTTTCTGTCACCGGCGGATTTAGAAACTAGTTGTAAAATCCACCAGCATTTTCGTTTTGACGTTGGTTTTTGCAGTGACAAAAACCGCGGTCGTGCAAAGAGGTCGTCGGCTTTCCAGCGATTTTTGTCCTATGTTGTCTGGGCCCAGCCTTAAGATTGGTTTCTCAATAGATAACCATTTTACTTAAATGTTCTTCTCTATTTACATTGCATGATGTCATGTAGTGATTATGAAGACATTGAACAATACACAATCAATACGTCCGTTCTCAGTTGAGAAACTTTGTTAATGGTTTCATGGAGCAATACCATAATAATGCATTACTAATGAATGACATTTATTTCATTATGGATCTTTTTTAATGCTATTCAATGTAGAACCCTCACCGTTATGAAAAGAATTTCCTTGACAGAACGCTACAAGGCCTTTAATGGCCTATGACCATTTATCACTAAAATCAGCATGAAGGTTTTGTGAAAGAATTATCTTATTATAATGACTTAGAAACTGTTGTCATTTATTCAACAAACATTATCTTCCATACTTGTGGCAAAGCTAGCATTCTGCCTATTGTTCAGTCCAGAGATAAGAAGTCAATTAATTACAGCAATTAAGATAAAAACTAAAGGTCATTCATAAGACTGTATGGCTTTTTTCCCCAAAACAAACCTCTGTTAGGAACATAATGACCTTACATCTTGCCATTATTATGGAAAATAACATGGATTAACATATGAAGTAATGAATAACTGCAGATGAAAACTCTTCATTTTATTAATCACACTAACAAAGTATTCTGGCCCTAAAACAAAGTCTTCTCTTGGTTCCTCTCAAACTTTTTGAAGGAAGAGGTAACAACATTCCTTAATTATGTGCAGGTACAGGAAATGTTGACATATCAGGCTTGCACAACATGCGGCCAAAGGGCCACGCAAAGCATTCTGGTGGCCGACAAAACAGACTGCAAAGGGGCAGGGCTTGCACTAACTCCTTAAAAAAAATCAGCATTCCTGCATTATTTAGAGGCATTCCTTGACAGTTTGAAGCCATTCTCTGGTGGTCTGGGGTTGTTCTTCGTTATCTGGGGGCGTTCCAAGGTTGTTTTAGTCTTCAACGCCTGCCAAGTTGTGCAGATCTGGCATATATCAATGCAATCATCAGTCAATGCTGCATTGAGGTACCTTGGGCCCACAAAAGAAAATGATTCTGAATGGCCCACTCTATCACTACACAGAACTTATTTTTTTTTTTAGCTTTAAAAAGCATTGTAAATGTGTCCCTTCACTTAGAATCAATTTTTCTGGATTATCCCAACAATTTAAATATAACTAAAAAGCTAATATCAGATCAGATAGTTTCCACAGGACCTCATGGGTTCAACAGAATATCTGCTCCAGTAGTTTGGCCTGTGTAGCCCTTCTACTATATTTAGTACAATATGGAGCCACACACTGGCAAGAATAATGCTACACAAAATTGAATGTTCTGTTAATCCATCTCCCTGAACAAACTCTTAGAAAAATGGTATAATAGGCTTTTTATGAGGTTTGAATGTTAAAGAAATTTCCTATGATATATTATCATAGTGTAAGCGCTTACCCTACAGAGAAGTGCAATAGAACTAGTATCTTATAATCTGCACCAAAATCAGTTTCAGATGGAGTTTTATTTTGCTGGCCATCGTAGACCCTGTGTCTGCAGAACCTATTGATATCAGTTTTAGAAAAGGGACATATTATTCTCTAGTGAGCCAGTGCAGGCCTAATATACAGCATCTCACAAAAGTACTCGCTTTGGTTTCCAATGGTTTAGACATTGATGCTTGTGTGCTCAGTTATTTTGAGGGCACATTGTTATACAAGCTGCACACTGACTACTTTACATTGTTTTAAAGTATTATATCTTCAGTGTTATCCCATGAAAAGATATAAAACAATATTTCCAAAAATGTGAGGGGTATACTCACTTTTGTGAGATACTGTAACTCTATAAATTGCTATTCATACAACTACCTTACCCAGTATATTAGTTTACAAGAATCTAGAAGCACATGAACTGCTTTAAGTTCAACTTCCTCTTGTGTTGTCTTCTGCTGGACTTTATAGTCCTTGCCCCTCTTTTATGTGAGAAGCTTGGTATACCAAAAGCTAATCTGGTCCTCTGGTCAGTTGAGTCTTGTCACCAGCCCATAATTTACTTATGCAACTTCCTAAATATAGGCATTCAATCTACAATATAAAAACATTTATTTAAACCTAGCAGCATATGATTGGTACCAAAACATCAGCAACAGTATCTGCTAAACCTTAAATGTAATCCATTGCCATTTTTAAAGCAAGAAACCAATACATAATCTTCACTTCTTATTATTGAATTGTAGATTTTTTACTTTTATTGTCTATGGGGGATTATGGGGAAAGCCATCTTGCCTGAGATGCTTTAAACAGCATTTCAAGAGATGCTTTACATCAACTACATGGAAAAAGGATTCTGTGAACAGGAGCAGACCAATTGACTTCTATGATGGAGTTGTCTCGACTTGCTCTCGATCTGGGAATGAGTCACTGTGCAGGGAAAGGGAAAGAATGAGCTGTGACTATGTCCTATTGTGAATAGTGAAACCTGTTTTATCTATGCATCTTGGTGTCACCTTTCAGTGTAATCCTACCTGTGCTGATAATGAGGAGACTAATGAAAAGTTTTCTCTACAATGAAGGAAGTGTCAAACTATTATTAGGCCTAGTGGCCAAAATGAAAATCGCAGAATTTCAAGATTTTTTTTTAAATGTTAATAGGGGATATAGGAAATAAAAAAAAAAAAACATAGCCTCAACCTCTACCTCCTTTAGAGCATTGACCTCAAATCTGTTAAGTTTGTGCTATGTATTACTAATATTATTGATCCTGCAGCCATAGATGCTGTTTTGATGGTGGGCGACGCTGCTCTCTGGCTGGTGACAGTCTCCCAGTAGATCACTAAGCAGACCTATTATAACTGTATCATACGAAGGTTGAAAGAGGGCAGAAAGTTCATTTTTTGAATGAGAATAGTCTTGTACATGTGGAAAAAAAGAGAAACGTGGCTTAAAAAACTGGAATCCAGTCCCTTTTCTGAGTGTGGAGTACAAATCCCTTCCAAGACACTAACCAACTCGCTAAAAGCTGTCATTGGACAGATCATCCTACCAGACTAGAACAGAGGCATTGCAGACCATAAGATCACTGACAGTCTTGTTCTAATGAGTAGTGTTGAGCTATTATTATCGACAAAGTTGAAATCGACACAGTTTTTATGTTGATCGAAATTTTTAGATCATGCGATAATTTAGGTTAAAATTTGTGCATCAGCTATTAAGATCGCACCATTTTCGGCGTCTTCCTGTCATATTGGCGGCAGCAAATCAGCTTACAGAATAGAGCTGGTTGAGTTGTGTGTGCGACGTCATGGAATGGGATGTGTATGGTTGCGATTGGCAAGAAAATCACATGGAACACTCGTTTTAACATAGAACAGACACTTCCTGTTCATGATCAGTGTCTCTCAGCGTCTCATAGCTGTAGGACGTGCTCGCTCGGCCTGTGTCCAAACAGGCTCAGCGATATTATTCATCACAGAGAAAAGCTCTACTGTTAGCTGTGATCCTTAAACGTAGTTAGATCAGAGATTGGAAGATTTTATGTTAGTTAGGTAGAGAATTTTATAGGAGCATAATACCACTGTTAAAGTTCACGAGGGAGCGGGGAGGGTGGAGGGGGGGCCGCGGCGCGAACACTGAAAGTCTTTAAAGAATACTGGATAAAGTTCACCAAGACTTAGTGTAGGACATTGCACTGCAATAGCTTTATGTATTAACAGTTTTCTATTGAAATATTTCCTGGCATATTGGCAGGCCTGACTTATCTTAGGATACACATATTTTCTTGTAACTGCAGGTTCTCTTAGTTAGGTGCAAAACTCACTTTTATTATCAGTCTTACATTTCTGATCGGTGGTCTTTTTCATTTTTGGCCCATTCCAGCTTTGTTTGATATAGCACCTTGCAGATAAATAGAATCCAGCAATTTTGTAGTCAGACAGGTTGATAGGTGCCAAAAATACCTGTTATTATCCGAATACATTTCAGATACATGTTTTCTTTTCTACTTTGGCGCACTACAGCTTTGTTCATTGAGGCCTTGCACTTAAATGGAATTACAGCAATTTTTGTAGTCACAACAGGTGTAATAGAAAGGTGCCAAAAATTACCTTTTATCTATCCGAATACATTTCAGATACGTGTTTTTTCACTTTGGCGCACTCCAGCTTTGTTCATTGAGGCACTTGCACCTTAATGTGAAAACAGCAATTTTGTAGTCACCACAGGTGTAATTGAAAATGTGCCAATAATATACCTTTATTATATGGATACATTTCAAATACGTGGTTATTTTCACTTTGGCGAGGCCAGCTTTGTTGATAGATCTATTTGCAGTTAAAATGTGCATTTCAGCTATTTTGTAGTCACCACAGGTGAATTGAAAGGTGCCAATAAAATACCTTTTATTATCGAATACATTTCAGTTACATGTTTTTTTCACTTTGGCGCCACTACAGCTTGTTCAATGAGGCACTTGCCACTTAAATGTTGAATACAGGCAATTTTGTATCACAACAGGTGAATTGAAGGTGCCAAAATTTTCCTGTTATTATCCGAATGACATTTCAGATACGTGTTTTTTCACTTTGGCGACTACAGCCTTTGTTCATTGAGGCACCTTGCTCTTAAATGTGAAAACAGCAATTTGTACGTCACCACAGGTCGAATTGAAAGGGGCCAAAAAGACCTTTATTATCTGAATCATTTCAGATACGTGTTTTTTCACTTTTGGCGCAGGCCAGCTTTGTTGATAGATTACTTTGCATTAAATGTGAATAAAGCTATTTGTAGTCACCACAGGTGAATTGAAAGGTGCCAAAAATACCTTTTATTATCCGAAATACATTACAGATACGTGTTTTTTACTTTTGCGCACCTAAGCTTTGTTCATTGAGGGCCACCTTGCACTTAATATGTGATCAGCAATTTTGAGTCACCAAGGTGAATTGATAGGGCAAAAAATACCTTTCTTACCGATCATTTCAGATACGTGTTTTTTCACTTTGGGCCTACAGCTTTGTTCATTGAGGCACCTTGCACTTAAATGTGATAACACGCTATTTGTGTAGTCACCACAGGTGAATTGGAAAAGGTTGCAAAATAATAATTTTATTTTCCTGAATACATTTCCGATACATGTTTTTTCCTTTGGGAGGACAGCCTTTGTTGAATAGATTACTTTGCAGTTAAGTGTGAATAAATCAATTTTGTTTTGATTGAGGATTTGAAGAATTAGCTGTGATTTGCCGTTTTTAATAAGAGACTTTCATAAAACTCTTCCATACCTTTCTCAAAATTTTTTTATTCAGAACATGGTAGGCAAAATTCAGGTGGTAAGCTGAGCAATAGAGGGGGTTGGACATGGAGGTAGAGGTACGAGAGAAGGTGATCTTCCAGTGCTGGCGACAACCCACATGCAGCGGTCGTACAGTTGCAGGACCGTCAGGCCTGTCATCGCGCTGGGTCAGGGACCCTGTGAATCTCAGTAACGAAACAGCGTCGCCAATCTGTCCTTCAGTGGTTTAAATGCAACCCTGCATCTGCTAGTACCTACCTCCTCGTACCTCCCAGTCACGGCACAATGTCGTCATCAGCATCATCAGCATACGTCAACATGAAGCAGGCCCAAATGTCAACTCGTGTACACTCTACTGTGTATAATCATTTTTCTGATGAACTCTTTGATTAAAAATTGCTTTTGGGGTCAGGAAGGCATGTTAAAAGATCAATGAGGCCAAAGAGGATGTTTTCTTGCTCTGCGCCCAGTTTAATGATGCCCTCAGAGGAGGGAGAAGGAAAGCCTGTCAATTCGGGCCCAAAAAACCCCGGGCGGTAGCTACGCTTGCGTCCCTCTTGCTTGTACCCGCAGCTCCTGGATGCAGAATGTCAGGACGACGAATCACCTTGTTGATGATGATGATGACGACATTGCGGATCCAACGTGGTCTTTTCACAGAATTTGCTTGCGAGCTCATCACTGGACGAGGAGGAAGACATGGGGTAGTGTCAGTACGGGTTCCGCCTCAAAAAGGGAGAGGGCGGTCGCAGAAGTCCGCTGATATGATTCCGCCAGCCACGGTCACGGCGAAACCCCCCGCTCCTCGCTTATCGCCGTCAAAAAGGTCCAGGACCTCTCAAGCCTGGGCCTTCTTTGAGCAAGCCCTGATTCACCCAGCGATGTCATAATGCCGCCTTTTGCGTAAACGCATAAGTAGAGGCAAGAACCTTAGGTGGTTTAACCACCACCAAACATGTCTAGTCACATGCAGCGAATGCATGAGTTGAAATGGAGGCAACACTTGGCCAAAAAAGGCCAGACCGACGCCTCCAACCACTGTCACACCCTCTGTCTCCGCCTCCTCCTCCGCCACCACCAAGCGTTCCTCAGCTGCCCATGTCTCTCAGAGTCATGATCAGGGATCAGCCTCCGCTTCAGCCTCCACCGTCGCCCGAGTACCACCAGCACCACCAGAGACCCATCCAACCCTTTCTCCTTCCGCCAGTTTGATGACCTGCATGCCGTACAGCGGCCAGTCTAGCAGCTAGCCTTCTGTCTTCCAGGTTTGGGAGCAGAAGAAACACTTTAACCCAAACCATCCCAAAGCCAAAAGCCTGAATGTCGGCATTGCCAGGCTTTTGGCCTTGGAAATGTTGCCTTTCCGTCTGGTGGACACAGATGGTTCTGCCACGTCATGGCCCTTGCCTGCCCCCAATACCAGATGCCGAGCAGGCATTTCTTTGCCAGAAAAGCCGTCCCTGCCCTGGCCAGCCACGTGTCATCTAAAATTTCAAGCGCGTTGTTTGCATCTGTGTCCGGAAAAGTCCATCTGACCACCGACACATGGACTAGTAAGCACGGCCAAGGCCGCTATATCTCTGTGACAGCTCACTGGGTGAGCTGGGTGGATGTCTCTGGGGTGACGGTGGCTCTCAGGCTCGGCACACGCTCTTCAAAACCGCAGGGATGGTGCAGGGTTCTTTCCCCCAAGGTCCTCTGGTGGCATCACGTGCCCAGAGAAACCAGGCCGTTGAAATTAATCTGTCTTGGAGACCGTCCACACACAGGTCAGGAGCTGTGGACGGCTCTCCGCAACGAGACCGAGCGCTGGCTGGGTGACAAGAACCTTGTGCCAGGCAAGGTGGTGTGCGATAACGGGCGAAATCTGCTGGCCGCCCTTAAGATCGGTAGGCTGGAGCACATCCCTTGCCTGGCACATGTCATGAACCTTGTCGTCCAGAAATTTCTAAAGAGCTACCCGGGTCTGGACTGCCTGCTGAGGAAGGCTCGAAGTCTAAGTTCACACTTCCGCCGTTCGCACCCTGCTTCGTCCCGCCTGCTGCGTTGCAGCGTCAGCTTCGGCCTCCCCGTCAAACCCTCTCATTGTTGACGTGGCAACACGCTGGAATTCCACCCTCCACATGCTCCAGCGATTGTGGAGCAGCGCAATGCCATTACGCAGTACGAAGTGACACATGGCCTGACAAGCAGCGGTGCGGACCTCGGGGTGTTGAGCCACCGAGAGTGGAGGCAGGTGAAAGAGCTCTGCACCATCCTTGCCAGTTTTGAAGAAGCCACCAAAATGGTCAGTGCGGACAATGCCCTTGTCAGCATGAGCATTGTGGTGATCTTAGTTCTGGAACGATCGTTGGACACTCTGAAACAACAGGTCCCGCCAGCGACGGAGGAGGAGACGGACACAGATGCGGACACGGAGCCTTTCTCTCCGTCAAATCCACAAGGCCCGACAGTTTCTCAATTTTATCGGTCTTCATTAGGCAGTGGTTCGGGTTCCAGGGCTAGTGCAAGGCGGCGCATCAGCTCTCAGGGTGCATTATCTGAGGCAAGTCAGGGCTGTGTTGAAGTTGTGCCGAAGGAAGCAGAGATGGAGGAGGAGGAGGTATTCCTAGACACCGATGTTACCGATGTCCCTGCCTTGGAAAGAGGTTGGCGCGAATTTGAGGCAGAGGAGGAAGATGAGGAAGATCAGTTTGCTAGTGCCCCTCGACCCAGAGGCTTGGGAAATCAAGGCTCCATCTCTCACATGAGTGCTTGGATGCTCCATTTCCTCCAACATGATCCTCGCATTAAGGCCATCAAAATGAACAACAGTTACTGTGTGGCCACCCTCCTGGATCCCCGGTACAAAACAAAACTCAGCACTTTCCTTCCACCCACCCAAATAGAGAGTAAAATGCAGGAAATGGAGACCTTGCTGATTGATCAACTGGAGACATCTGTTGCGTCTGCTTCACGTTCCCCAAATGTCACGGGAACAACATCAGCGACGTGACAGCAGTAGAGTGCCAAGCAGCCGTAGCGTCAGCAGCAGCAGCAGGCAAGGTGGCAGAAGCCTAATGGGTGACCTCTGGCAATCTTTATTTACCACCTCACCAACGCATGCAATGCAGGGCACACATCCAACACACAGAGACCAGCTTAAGATCATGGTGCACGACTATCTGCGTCTCAACACCGATGTTTTTGTATGTGTTCCGGACCCAATAGACTTCTTGGTATCCAAAATGGACGAATGGCCCGAGCTGGCTCGCCACGCCATAGAGGTGTTGTCCTGCCCAGCAGCCAGCGTCATATCTGAGCGGACCTTCAGCACAGCTGGAGGAGTCATTACAGACAAACGCATCCGGCTTTCCACAGATAATGTGGATCGTTTGACTTTCATCAAGATGAATCAGGCATGGATCTCTGATGATGTTGTGGCCCCAATTGCCGAGGTCACCGGTTAGTTGCTTCACATTGCTCTTCAAACAGAAATGGTCCTCTTGAAAAATTTTTTTTAAAATGATCATTTCTTACTGCAATATTTATTCTCTTTTCCCAACAGTTCATTTTGCTGGTTTTGCTGTGAGGAGACTGTAAAAGACAGCAAGGTTTCATGACAACACCGTATTCCATTACTCACTGTATCTTTAGAAGTTTTCACATTGTCAATGGTTTTGAGGTCATGTTGCCGTGAGATACAGGATAATTATGGTCTTTGGAAAGAAATGTGGCTTTTATGTGGCATTTTCTCCCTCACAATTTTTAATAGTGGCTGAGAAGTCCATATTTTTAATTTTTTTGGGGTCATGTTGCTGTGAGTACAGCAATAATCATGGTCCTTTGGAACAGAAATGTCGGGCTTTCTCAAGTGGCATTTCTCCCTCACAATTTTTATCAGTGGTGAGAAGTCATTTTTATAATTTTTTGGGTCATGCTGCTTTGCGAAATGCAGCAATTACTACAGGTCCTATTATAAAAAAAAGGTTGTTTCCAAACAGACATTTGTTCTTCACAATTGTCAAAAGTGGCTCATGGGTCATGTTTTGTATTTTTGGGGGCATTTTGCTGTGACATACAGCTATACTACAGGTTCTATTATAAAAAAAAAGTTGTTTCTAAAAGACATTTGTTCTTCGCAATTGTCAAGAGTGGCTCAAGGGGGATGGTGCTGTCAGAAATAGGAATAGGTAGGACACTGTTAATGGACACATATAGCAAAATGACTTGTTTTTGTAAGATCTTTAACATAGCTATTAATCCCTGTATTGAGACAACCCATTTAATACAATTAAAAAAAGAGAAACAAAGACATGGTGGGATTCCATCTTATTTTAAAAATGTGTTTTCTAGAATTAAACTATAACAAAACTTGCAGAAACAAAATAGCTGGTAAAAAAATTCCTCTGAATTGTACAAGGGAGGTACAGGAAAACTTGACCAGATGTAGGTTTTTCAGAGGACATGGAGTATGGAGCACGGACAGAGAACAAAGTATAGAGACAATTTCCTCCAGCACGTTGAGTAAAATGAGAAAAAGAATGCCAAGAAAAATGGCACCTGGGTGGAACAGGAGCGTTAACCACCAGTATTTCCAAGTGAAGCTCAATTGGTCCGCACTCATACGGAGGGGCAAGCGGTTCCCAGGACAGGGACAGTATATGTCCAGTGAAACTAAAATGGTGGTTGAAAGACTCCTTTTTCCGGCACTTTTTAATCTGGGGTCATGCAGGTTTGGGGCTCATGCTGTGGCCCAGGACAGGTATAGTCAATGTCCAGTGAAACTAAAATGGTGGTTGAAAGACTCCTTTTTCCGGCACTTTTTAATCTGCCGTAATGCAGGTTTGGTGCTCATGCTGTGGCCCAGGACAAGTATAGTCAATGTCCAGTGAAACTAAAATGGTAGTTCAAAGACTCCTTTTTCCGGCACTATTTTATCTTGGGTCTTGCAGGTTTGGTGCTCATGCTGTGGCCCAGGACAGGGATAGTCAATGTCCAGTGAAACTAATATGGTGGTTGAAAGACTCCTTTTTCCGGCACTTTTTAATCTGTGGTCATGCAGGTTTGGGGCTCATGCTGTGGCCCAGGACAGGGATAGTCAATGTCCAGTGAAACTAAAATGGTGGTTGAAAGACTCCTTTTTCCGGCACTTTTTAAATCTGGGGGTCATGCAGGTTTGGGGCTCATGCTGCGTTCCAGGACAGGGATATTTAATGTTCAGTTCAAGTAAAATGATGGTTCAAATCATACTGCCTTCTGGCACTTTTTAATTTGTGGGTCATGCAGGTTTAAGGCTCAAGCTGTGGGGCAAGACAGGGATAGTGAATGGTCTGTGATTTTTTTTCTGTGGCTTTTATAACCTAAGTGTGTTGCCTAAGATCTAGCACGTATCCATTTGACTGTTGTGGATGTTAATTCCAGCTTCTCCAGCCCTATTTGGGTGTAAGAATGAAGGTGTTGTTCCTCTCCCATAGACTTTAATGGTCATCGGCGATCATCTATCATCGACCATCGAATATCTTGTCGATGATGGTCGACTATCGACCATCGACCGATGTCGATGGCCAACGTAATCGCTCAACACTACTAATGAGAGATATGGTCCATTGCATTCAAGACCACTGTGTCCATGCAGCCAGGGTGAGTCTTGATCAGGAAAAGATCTTTGATGGAGTTGCTCCCGAATTCATGCGTAAAGCTTTGAACAGGCTGGGTTTGGGCAAACTGTTATTTTCATATGTTAATCTGTTGTACATTGACATTCTTATAACACTATTGGTGAATGACTAGAAGCTCAGCCTTGGACTGGCCTTCTTTTATTTCTTCTTTCCTATTTGCGTTGTAGAAATCTTTGCCGAGGGATCACCACAGAAGACCAAGTACTTGCTGTTCATGGACAATAGAATTTCATAATTGCACTCATTCCAGCCAGGCATCACAGGTGAAATGAACAGCAAAAATGAACTGTATGAACTCAGAACACTTTCTCTGTGTGGAATAGCAAGTGTGTCCTACCACCCCCTTACCATTTATGATTAAATCAGACTTTAATGTTCTGCCTGTGCTACAGTACACCACACAGGCAGGGTCCGCTTTTGCCAGTGTTTGCAGGGCACTCCCAGAATAGTGTTTCACTTAATCTGTGGTTTTATAATGGACGATCAAGTGAATTATGATGTATAAGGAGCCCTCAAAAGGTGTAAAAAGAGTTCCAGTTATCCTCATCATGCGGCAAGCTCTCATATGCAGTATTGTGTTCACTAGACTCTGGGGAAGAAGAGACATCGGACAAATCTATATTCTGCTCCTCTTGTGACGGCTTGTCTAGGATAAATGGGACAAGTCCTAACTCTTTCAAGTCCTGAGGGATTCAGCCTAATAAGATATTTTTCTGTATTTTCTCTTCTTAGCACTATTACAGAGGTCAGTCTCATTCCGATATTCCAATATCAGAAATTGCTCTAAAAGAAGATCTGTTAATTTCAGCTTATTCTAAGAGCAGTTTTGGTGAAGGAATCTACAACCCTTCTATGCCCACACTGCAGCCACTCCAAGAAAGTCATTAAAGACTAAGGAAATTTACAATCCACCATCAGAAAATATAGTTGTATTTGATGAGATACCTAGAAATATGCTTTTTTGGGAGAGGGCTTCCCACATTCACAATCCTATTTTGGTAATTTGTCAACATAGCTGAATGAGGATTTTATTTTCTGTGAGGCCAGCTATAGTTTTTTTAGGCGATATTTTGCTGTACACATATGTAAGTGTTTAGAACATATTTACTTTCCACTGACAACGACTATCTTCACACTCCCCAGCTCATGCCTTGCTTCCTTTTAACACCTCCCGAAAGCTACTACTCTCATTACCTCGCAGGGTATCATGGCGCATTGGCGTCACCATGCATGTCCTTCCCCAACACTAAATTCTTCTTTAGCTCATGCTAGTATCCGCATGTCTTCCGATAATTCTCATGTCTTTTATCCCTTTTGTCAACCACAACAATTCAACTAGTCAGTGCCTTTAAACTTTATGGCCTCCGAACTGTGGCACCTGCAATAAAACAAACTTAACACATATGTATACAGTACACACACCAAATATATTCATATATATACTAGTGCAAGGTGAAAACAAAAGTATCACTGAGCAGTCTTTCAGGTGTCCATTAAGACCTCGCTCACACCTGTGTCTGAGAATACATTAGGAGCTTCCATTATATAATCCTTTAAAGCTGCTGCCCTATTTTTTCTGTTGAAATGATAGACACCGCAATGGAAATCCGACACACCCAATTGAAGTCAAATGTATCCATCAGGCTCTGTTGTTGTCCGCTGTGACATGAGTCTAGTTCCAACTCTGTAACAGAGACTCAGAACGAAACTCTGGTGCAAGTGAGAACTAGGCCTTAAAATGACAGCAGCTACAGTATTTAAAAGGATAGAGTCCAAAAAGGGAAAATCTACAGTTCATTCCCGTAAGGCTACATCCGCACAGCAAAGGACAAAATACTCTTGGATTCTACTCTGAATCCTAACAGTATTCTACACATGGTTTCCGTTTTCTGTACTGGTTTTTGTCCCATTTTTTTTTCAGCAGTTGTCAGATTTTAAACGCTCCATTCAATTGAACGGTACTATAGTCTGCCGTTTTCATGTGAAATATGACGGTTTATAGAACATGTACCTGGTTTTCGGATTTGAAATCTTACCTCAGAAAATCCAAGCTGTGTAGACAAGCGCTCGGATATTCTATTGAGGTATGATTTCTATGATGATGATTTCAGTATTTTGCAGATTCTATATACCGAATCCACTTCAAAGTCCAAAATTAAGTCACTGTCGTGTAGACGTAAACTAACTGGTAGACCTCCACCCTATGTAAAAGTGTTTTACAGTTTAACTAAATAAAAGCTCAAACATCAATAAAAACATTCAAGTTCTTAACACTTATTAGGATCATGCCAGACTTCCTTGATAAAGCAATAGGAGACTATTACAGTGAAACTTTCAATCCTTTCATACAACACTGCTGAACAATTTACAGAAAATGAGTGAATGGTATTGTATTTACTGAATGGCACTTGGGGATCATTTGTACTGAGGCATGTTAGCAATAAATCAGTATTGTTTGGAATTATTGCCTTGCTTCTCGTCTCATTTAGAAATGAAAAAAAAATTCTGTGCATTTTTCTTCTAGGGAATATATCTTCCAAATGTTCCATTTTGTGGCTGTCTTGGGTCTCGGCGGGACCTCATCAGTGATCTGTAAGTCAGCCACATTCATTCCACTTGCCGGATTAAAGCCCCCTGGAGAGGCTGCACAAATGAGCATGTGGCAGGATGCATTTAAGCAATGATCATCTGTAACTTATTTATTTATGGAGATAGATCCCTTACCAGCTCAAAGTGCCAGACTAGTACTTAGCGATGCCATATAGGACAAAAGCAAATCTCTGTTTTTCTCAGTGTCATTTTGCTGAAAATTTCCTTTCCAGTCTGGTGTTGTGTGATGTTTCTATTATTAAAGGAATCCATCCAAATACTACTATTTCATTACATACTGTAGAAGTAGCATTCAGGACAGGATGAGTAAAGGACAGATCTGGTGCTCCTCTGTTTCCATACCTGAATATGCTCCTCTTGCTGCTGGTGTCCATTGTAATGCTGCTTCATGAAACTTACTTATTTTTTATTTTTTTGTTTTTTCACTCCTTTTTTTCTTGTTGTAATTTTAGGAATTTTGACAATAAACAAATGCGTGTTCAACTTTTTCCTGCTGGTTCATTTGATGTGCAGCTACGGGTGAGCAAACCTCATAAAAGTGAACAACTTGACTTCACACATGTCATGAGCCACCACGCGGTCCCTATCTCTAGCTGCCATGGTCATCTATCTCTGCCACACTTCATGTGATGGATGGCTTCTCTGTCCACCCCAGGTTCTCTGGAAATGTCTGGATTGGTGCATGCTTGACCTTTTCTCTATATGCTTCAAGCTGATTATGGTCCACCTGTGGCTATTTAAAAGGAACACCTGCCCTCCTTCAATCCCAAATATTTGGTGTTTTTCCTCTGCAGTATTTGTGTGTTTAGTGCTGTGTTAGTTCCCAGTTTCTGACATTTGGTTTGACTTCTGACTTCTCTGATTGTCTACTGCCTGTCCTGATTTTCTACTGTGTTTGAAACATCTGCCCTGACCAGTATTCAGTCTGACTATGCTCTTAGCCTGGTCCTCCAGTATCTCACCTGCATATCTACTGCCACCGCAGGTGACTACATCGGGAAGTAAATAACTGTGAGTTACCTAAAATCGAGTCCAAATGCCTTGTGTTAGGGGTTAAAGAATAAAGACTAGGGGACTCCTTAGGGACTCCTCTGTTCTTCAGCATCCTTTAGGCCAAAACGTGTGTCTGGTCCAGTAGATCTACCTCTTGACTCTCTTGAGTCACTACAAAACCTTTGTCTGAGAATAGGGTTAGATAGTAGATAGGGTTGATAGATTTAAACAGTTGTCCAATTAATAAAAAAATATGGGAAGATCCTGGTACCCTATTAAAAAGAAAACCTATTCTCACCCTCCTTTGCTCCTCTCTTCCAGTGCTGGGTCTTGCAGGTCTTCTGTTTACCTTGTCACTGCTGCAGCCACTGATTGACTGTAGTGGTGGCATGCCACTCATTCATATGAACAGAAGTGAACTGCTCTGAACGGTTATGGAAGTATAGAGATGTGACCACTGCAGCCAATCAGCAGCTACAGAGGTATCATCCCCATTTGAAAGACGAATGAAATAAACAGAAGACCACGGAGATTCAGCACTGGAACAGAGGAGTGAAGGAAGGTGGTTATATGGTTTCTCTTTTTAGTGGCACCAGGAGCATCCTATTAATTTTTTTCAGAAACAAACAACCCTTTTAAGATCAGTGAAATCCCGTGTAATTTAAATTTTTACAAAAGGAAACAGTACACAAAAATATATTTTTACTTCTTCCTGACCATGGGTCACCTCCAGGTGCTGCCACAGTAGGTACTGATACAGCCCAGAATTAAATAGGTTTTTCCGTGGTTCCCATATACACAGAATAGTTGATAAGTGTATGATCTAAGTCCAGATGTGTCAATAATAATTGTTACTTTTTAAAAAAATACTTTTGTATTTTTTTTTCCAATTTCTCTAGTGATCACTAGTACAATCTACAACAGCATCTATGGGGTTTAAAAGCCAGAGATGGAGCTACCTCCAATGCCGGCCATTGCTTTGGAAGCATGTACATTACAGCCAGGCTGCCTCTGTGAATGATGCGGTCACAGCTTCAGAGGTTGCCCATTTGGAGCCATCATAAAAAGTAACCCAAACTCTCAAAGTAAGGGCATCTTCTAGACTTTCCAGGAGAGTTGGCACATATGATCTAAGTATGCATGTATTCAAAACCATACATGTACACTTTTGCTTTTAAACTGCAGCAAAATGGCACCATTTAATGTAAATCACAGCAAAACTGTGATAATGCCGTTATGTATGGAGGCAGATTGCATGTTTAGTGTATTTCCATACAAAACGGCATTCTCAATGTATTACTGTGATTTATATTTAATCGCAGCAAAAAAGCTGTAATTTTGCTACGATTTTCCAAACATCACAGCAAAAAAAATATATTTTCTAACTGAACTTGTCAAAAAGGGGGCGGTAGCTGAAGCAATAGAGGTCCTTCTTTTCACATTTCAGTCCAAGCCCCATATGAAAGTAACAGCTGTGCTGCCCTGATGCTTGTTCTGTGTATAATGGACATACAAGCCCTGCCTTTCAGATGGAGAGTTTTACTGTTCTGTTCATGGCTCATAGAGGGTCCAAGGTAAAGAACCACATCTATTATATCCATGTTTGCAGTGGCATGCATAGTCCCAGAGAAGAAGTAAAATGAGCCCCCTGTTCTCTTGTTGATGATTACTAGAGATGAGCGATCACTAAAAAAATCTGGATCGAGCCGATTCCCATTAAAGTCAAAGGGAGAAGATGAATCAGGTTAATTTTATACCGAAACAGGTGAGGAAAGCTGGAATTAGCATCCATAACAGTAAACTGGATACGTGGTACGACTTTTGGAAGACAATTTGGCTCTAAGAGTCACTGAAAAAAATTCATAGGCTAAAATAATTTATTCCTTTTAACGGCTAACTGAAAAGGTGAGGACAGCGTAGCTATAGCAGGTACAGTGGTAGCAGCTGCTACAGGGCCCCCTTGACACGTAAGAAGACACCGGTATTGGAAATGGCACATGGAAACTGGCAGGAGCCCCCTATCGCTTTTTTTTACCAGGGCCCAAGAACATGTCATATATGTGGTGGCTGCAAGAACATCCCAATGGGGAACATGGAGGTTAAGCTGGCAGGGTCGTAGTTATAGGGGGTGCAATGATAGCCAGGACTGCCAGCAATCATCTATTAACCGTTTCAGGGCCCCACCCATGGTGCCCAAACCCATTACTAGTTCCTATTTTTTAACATATCATAGGGCCCCTTATTGATTAGGGCCCCTGAAAAGAGTACTGCCCTTCTGGCAACCCTGGCACCACTTTTACAGTAGCCTAACCCCAAAACCAGCAAAAATGAATGACCTTTTGGACACTCAGAATAAACTTAGCAAGACGAAATGAGGATTTGAAATAAGATTTTTTTCAATACGACCTTTGCTATTGGTATCTTTTACAGTAGCCTAACCCCAAAACCAGCAAAAATGAATGACCTTTTGGACACTCAGAATAAACTTAGCAAGAAGAAAAGAGAATTTGAAATAAGATTTTTTTCAATAAGACCATTGATTTTTTTTCAATGTGGAATGTGTATTTCGCATTGTGAAGAAGACGTGCTACAGTTCACTAGACGGTGACATCGGCAACTGGGGCAACAAAATCATCAACAAAATAATAATAATAATAATTAATAAAAATTATTATTATTATTATTATTATTATTATTATTATTATTATTATTATATCTTTAGGGATTTATTACTTTTAAGGATTATATAATGCTAGTGAGAATTTAGTGATTTTTTTAAATATTTTGATAATAAAGATTAAAAGTTTTTATATTTACATCTAATCGCTTTTATCTAAACTGACATAAAGAAAGGGATGGTAGTTAATGCTAGCTTGGCAATTCCAATGCAGCCCTGATGAAGGAAGCCATGATTTCTTCCGAAACGCGTTGGTATTTTTGTATTGGACAAGCCTCTGTAGTCTAGGGGACGTCACCTTAGTCTGCCAGCTAGTTTTTACGTGTTGGAGATCTAAGCACTGCTGGCCGGAGTGCTTGGTTAATTCAAACACGAACGTTCCTTTCCTTACTTTGTCAGTGAAGTGGATATGGCTGTGAATATCATATGATTGAATGCAGTTTAAGGAAAGAACTTTTAGGTACGTTGCAGGAGTTCTTGTAATTTTTGGTGCTTTTATGTGTATTTTATAATGACCTTTAGTTGTGAGATACGGAGTTGATTAGTGTAGAAGAGCTGATTGTGGATTAACCACTATTGGATCAGGTGTTTACCTTTGCTTTAATCAATAGTGATTGTTGAGCAATTCTATTTTCTGGAAAATACCTACATTGAGTTGGGAGACATATAGAAGAGTTAGTGCTGGTGTCATTTGTTTCTATGTATAATTGGTAATTAAAGTTCGGGAAACAGGCAGAGTAATCCCTTGCCATTTTTTCAGCAGCTTTCTCTTATATTGGCGCTTGTGCTTTATACTTTTTACTCATTTTGATAAATGTCAAATGATCCACATTCTCAAGGGAACGACGGATACATTTGTTTGTTATCACCCCGCAATCTGTGCTGAAGGTGCGTTCCGAGATAACGTTGGCTGCTGGGCAGGATAAAACTTATATGGCGTGCCGAGCAAGCTCAGGCCATTCATCCAGTTTGGACACCCAGAAGTCGATTGGGTCCGAACCAATTCCAAAAACATCAGGGTTGAACCGCAGGTAGGCATGGACCATGGTCTTAAAGCGGTCTCTGTGTGTCTGAATGCTGCCCTGCCCTACAGGCTTTGGTGAGGTGGTAAATAACGATTGCCACATGTCACCCAGTAGGCTTCTGCCACATGGTCTGCTGCTGCTGCTGCTGCTAAAGCTATTTTCCACTCTACTGGTTGCATGTTGCTGAAGTCGTTCCACCGTGACATTAAAACGTGAAGAAGACACAACAGGTGTCTCGAGTTGGTCAATGAGCACTGTCTCAAATTCCTGCATTCTACTGTCAATTTGTGTGGGTGAAAAGAAATGGATGACTTTTGATTTGTAACGTGGATCAAGGAGGGTGGCCACCCAGTAACCGCTGTTCATTTTGATTGCCTTGATGCGTGGATCATGTTGCAGGTAATGTAGCATCCAAGCACTCGTGTGAGATGCTGCCAGGATTTTCCAAGCCTCGGGGTCGAAGGGCACTAAACAGATCTTCCTCCTCTTCCTGCTCCTCCTCAAATCTGTGCCAACCTCTTACCACTGAAGGAAAATCGGTACCGTCGGTGTCCATCTCTGCCTCATCATCCTCCTCCACTTCCTCATCCTGAGCGTCACCACAGCCCTGGCTAGCTTCATGCGCTGTACTCTGTGATCTGAAGTGTCATCCTGCACAAGCCCTGGACCCCAAACCACCGCCTAAAGAAGACCTATAAATTTGGGAAACAGTCGGGCCTTCTACATCCTCCTGCGAGTGAGGCTCTGTGTCCGCATCTGTGTCCGCCTCATCCTCTGCTGGGACCTGCTGCCGCAGAGTTTCTAACGCTTGTTTCAGTAAAAATATCACCACAATGGTCATGCTGACAATGGCATTGTCCTGACTGACCATTTTGTGGTATCTTCAAAACTGGCGAGGATGGTGCAGAGATCTTTAACCTGCCTCCACTTTCTATGGCTCAACACCCCAAGTTCCGCACCACTGCTCGTCAGGCCATGTGACACTTCATACTGCATAATGGCATTACATTACTGCCACAATCGCTGTAGCATGTGGAGGGTGGAATTTCAGGGTGTTGCCACATCAACAAAGAGTCGGTTGATTGGGAGGCCCAGATGATGCTACAATGCTGCCAGTCATGCCGAAGCAGGGTGCGAAGACAGGAAGTGTGAGCTAAGACCTCGAGCCTTCCTCAGCAGACATTAAAGACCTGGGTAGCGCTTCAGAAATTTCTGCACAACCAGGTTCATGACATGTGCCAGGCAAGGGATGTGCATAAGTCTACCGATCTTAAGGGCAGAAAGGTGATTTTCCCATTGTCGCACATCAATTTGCCTGGCACCAGGTTCTTAGCACCAGCCACTGGTCGGTCTCAGTGCGCAGAGCCGTCCACAGCTCTTGACATCTGTGTTGACAGTCTCCAAGACACATTAATTTCAGAAACGGCCTGGTTTCTCTTGGCACGTGATGCTACTTGTGAAGGTTGGGGATCTGGAACCTGCACCATCCCTGCAGCGTGGAAGAGTGTTCACCGAGCCCAAGACCCACCATCGTCACCAGAGACACTGTCATCCACCCAACTCACCCAGTGAGCAGTCAGTGAGATGTAACGCCTTTGACCGTGCTTACTAGTCCATTTGTCTGTAGTGAGATGGATTTTGGTGGACACAGATGCCGCTAACACGCTGGAGATTTTTTCTGCTATGTGACTGGTCAGGGCAGGGACAGCTTTTCTGGCAAAGAAATCCCTGCCCGGCATCTGGTATTGGGGGCATGCCAAGGCCATGATGTGGCGGAACCCATCTTTGTCCACTAGGCGGAAAGGCAACATTTCCAAGGCCAAAAGCCTGGCAATGCCGACATTCAGGCTTTGGCTTTGGGATGGCTGAGGTGAAAGCATTTCTTCTGCTCCCACACCTGGTACACAGAAGGTTGGCTGCCAGATTGGCCACTGTACAGCATGCAGGTCAACTGATGGAAGGAGAAGGGGTAGGCTGTGTCTCTGGTGGTGGCAGTGGGAATCGTTTGACAGTGTCTGGAACTGGGGATGGTTCTTGCTCATGCTGCTCCAGCAGTGGACTGCTTGATCTTGAAAGTGGCGAATGAGGAGGAGGAGACAGAGGATGTCACAGTGGTTGGAATCCAAGGACCTGTGTGGCCTTTTTTCTCATCCACATCAATTCATGCTTTAAATGCATGTGCCTGTTCATGTTCGTGGTAGTTAAATTCTTTAGAATTTGCATATGACGTTGGTCGGCGAATCTGAGGCTTGATGGAAAAAGGCCCAGGCTTCTCAGGTCCTGGACCTCTTTGACGGTGAAAACCTAGTAGCAGTGTTCCCGTTGCCACCACTGACCATGATGGAATAATGTCAGCGGACTTGTGCGACCGCCCTCTCCCATTCTGAAGACAGACCTACACTGATACTACCCCTTAATCCTCCTCCTCCACTGATGAGGCGCTCGCAAGCAACTGCTGCTGAAAAGACTACATTGGATCTGCAATTTCATCATCACGTCACAAACAGGTACTTCCCGTCCTGAAGTTTAATCCTCAAGCTAGGCTGAAACTCGGCATGCGGGAATTCTGACCGCTTGGGATTTCTGCTGACTGACCACCCCCCTCTCCTCCTCTGGGGGCACCCACGATTGGCATCAGGCAAAAAAAAATCTTCCCCAACCCAATTTTTTTGTCAAGGAAAACTTCAGAATATGGTTATATGGAGCGGTCTGTACATTGGTTGACATTTGGGCTGTTTTTATTTCAGATTGGACAGTTGATGAAGAAGATGATGACGATGACATTTGTGGCCTTGACTGAGAGGACGAGGAGGTAAAACCACTTGTCAGGTTTGTTTTAAACCCAAGAAAAATTTGGCTTTGCCTTCAGTACTGGTTTCACAGGAACCGACAAACGATGACGGGGCCTGCGGTCCTGAAAAAGACGAGGGCTCGCTTTGTGTTGCCCGGGAGCAGGAAAGAGCACCACTCATACCTCTAGCTCCCGTCCTACACCCCCCTTGCCGTTCCCCCTCTGTTCATTCCAGTTCAAAAAGATAAATATTAAAAGGTCAAAATTTGTTCACATCTCTTACGAAGAACTTACTCCAAAAACAGCAAACACAAGTGTTTTAAATTCCTATAATTTTCAACTGGCAAATAGGATTGAAATAGATTTTTTTCTAGGGGGTATCTGTGAAATCTGGTCTTATGGAAGAATCCTGACACCAAATCAATAGTGTTCTTGAATCCCTATACTTTGCAACTGGCAACTAGGATTAGAAGAATCCTCTTCTTATGGAAAACGTTTCTTTACACGTCCCCCCCCAAAAACACAGCAGGGAATTTCGGGCATAAATGAAATTTTTCTGAAAGAAACCATACATCAAGAAATTCTTTTTGGGCAATTTCCAAACATGTCTTATACACTTGCTGACCCCATAAAATTTCACAAAAAATTTTGGGGCATGGAATGAAATTTCAGCAAAAACCATATATCACAGATTTTTTTCTTTTGAGGATTTCTTAACAGGGTTTTTTGCACAAACTGCCCCCCCCCAAAATTGCAGCAAGGAATTTTTGGGGGCAACTAAAGTGCATTTTTGCAGCAATATAAAATCCAACCGCTGTAAAAGGGTTTTCCCAAAACTTGCGTACCCCAAACCCTAACAAATCTATCTACATTTTCCCCATTTTCTTTTTAAAATTTATGGTCCTGCCTCTTTGAAACAACAACAGAGAAGCAATGTGTTATTTCACAAGCTAATCATAATGGTAGGGTCAGGGATTTTACACCCAAAATAATCCCACCCCTACTCACGTGACTTTCGTAAAACCCCCCTTTGGCTCTACACTGCGGCTGCCACGAAAAGTACAGGAGGCAGCGAAAATAGCTTGATCTTAACACTCTATCTTGATTTTTTACCCGATTTTGAGGGAAAAGTCGGATCAGATCGAGAAAAATGTAAAAATCGACCGTTTTTAAAATTTTTCCACTTTTTTATGTCGCCAACACAAAAGGCCTCTTCACACCTTATTTCAGAACAATTTACATCGGATTGCCGATCGTAAAACTTCTGAAATCATTGAAAAACATTGCAAAAAGTCCACTAGTTGGCACGTATTGAACTAATTTTTTCCCGGGGGATTTACCATCTCCAATCATTGTAGTGGTAAACCTCCGAAATAATTTACATGCACATTGTTTTTTTCCTCCGATTGCCTTCGTCAATCCGTCGGAAAATCCGCGGCGAAATAAGGCCTTATGATTACCACTTAGCCACAAAAGGTCTGTTGTTTGTCCATCTTTGCTCTTTGTATGACCCTATTACCCATTTGTGGCTAACAATGCAGTTCCTTGGGAATTTGAAGCACACAGTGTTGACCTCTGGAATGGACAGATTACTCTTTAAAGTGCTTTATAATGCATAAGAAGAGTTTTATGAAGCAGACATCAACAGGACAAAGAATCTTTCCTATGTCCTTATTATTTCTTGTATATTTCACTTTGAAAACATAGGGACATATTAATTAATGCTATCTAAAATTTAGACAGTATAAAGCTAAAAAAGACAAATTTATCATAGTAATGCAGTGGAAAAGATTTGGATTATCTTGCTTGATATTTTAAATCCTATTCCTTATGACTCCTATGGTAATTTTCTGTTAATATAGTGGCACATGCCACTAATATAATGGGCTGGAGTGGCAGACAAGAGGATGGGAGTTGTAGAGGTCACAGTGACAGTACTCACCATGTCTCTTTTGCTTCTCCGGCACCATTAGGCTATGTTCACATGGCTTAATTGCGGGACGTATTACGCCCCACTATTACGCCGTGTGTATGGACATGCATTATTCTCGGTGCGTACACGCCGTGAATAAATGACATGTCACTTCTCTCCCGCTCGCCGTAGTGTGCGAGCAGGGAGAGGAGACGTAATCCATAGTTCTCTATGAGAGCAGTACGGCGCGCATTATGGGCTGAATACGTCCCTGAATAAGCCGTATGAACATAGCATAACAGTGAAAAGGGAGACATGTAGATGATGATGTTGGATGTTACTCCCCCAGAGCACACTTTATAATGATGGTGGTGGTAGTATCCTGCCTGAGGTGTTGTTGTTAGGTACCCTGGATGTAGTGTAGATGCGGAAGAAGGAGAGCAGAAACGGTGAACTCATTAACTCTCACTTTATTTTCTGGTAAGGTGACATACATGGCATCCCTCTCTCCTTCCTCACTTATGCAGCTAGCAGCCAGGAGTGATCCCACCTAAATATCCTTTAGTCAGATGCATCTTAGACTTAAAGAAGTTGAGAAAGAACCCCAGGAGAACTGACATCTTAAATCTTCTCTCTCAGCTTAGAATGCAAGGAGTTAACACAGTAAAACCCCATAATAACTGGGTTAGGGTTTGCTGTGCCAGGCCAGAAGCAAAAATGGGGTCACAAGGCCTGCGCTGGACTCACTACGCCTTGCGTTTGCAAACATTCATTGTTCCTTACATGGGAACCTCCCTTACTAGCTTGTCTGCATTTCTCTCCATAGATGTCTTTCCTCTGTGCTTTAGGGGTCCATGGCCAAAGAATAGGGCCTGCAAATCAACAGCCCCAACTGTGGGTTAAGTATTCATTTCAAACTTGTCAAGGTCCACACAATCACAGATAAAACCACAAGCACTAATCACTAGGGCAATTTATAACATACTCCCCCCATCCTTGTTTACATGGAGACCACTCCTCTGCTGCTAGCTGAATATTACAGTAACTATTTCACATACATTATTTAACAGACTCATCATGACAGTGAAGTTTCAGTTCAATTTAAGATCTCACAGCCCTATTTATTTCATAAATGTTGACCTGAAACTAATCTCCAAGATTCTAGCTGATCGATTAGCAGTTTTACTCCCCAAGTTGATTGCTCCCCAGCAGATGGATTTTGTGAAGGGAGTAACTGCAGTATCTAATGTTCGCAAGGTTTTAGCCATCCTTGAAGAGATTAGGTTACATCCTAATTTGCATCTGTCTATGGCCATTCTCTCAATTGACACGGAGAAAGCTTTCGATAGGGTGAGCTGGAGATCGCTTGATTTGGTTTCAAACCGGTTTGGCTTTAGTCTTTTTTATGACTTATATCTCTGCTCGAACCTGTCTGCCCAAATATATATAACAGGCTTCCTTTCTAAATTCTTTTTCTTGGAATGAGGTACTCGTCAAGGATGTCCCTTGTCTCCGCTTTTATTTAGTTTAGCTATTGAGCCTCTATCCCGTTTTCTGGATACCTCTCCCCCACCTTGCAAGTATTAAAATTGGCCCCACTAATATTAAAATGTCCTTATTTGCTGATGACATTTTCCTCTATTTGTCTCACTCACTTAAGGAAGTTCCTATAGTTCTGCAGTTGTTGCAGAATTTCGGCAGCTGCTCAGGATTTAAAATTAATATTTCTAAATCAGAGTTATTGGACCTCTCCCCCTCTAATTTGTGGATATCCCCTCAACTTCACTTTTTACCAATTAAGATTAGAGATGGGCGAATCGATTCTAACAAAGAGGAATTCGTTTAGAATTTCAGGAAACCTTCGGTTCTGAACTAAGTCGAAGTTTGGGGTACTTCGTGTGAACGAAGTGTGCTTTTGATTGATAAAATGGCTGCAAGCACATGGCGCTACATGGGGCAAAAGCACCTGGGAGGAAAAGGGGATAGCCTGCAGAAATGTCAAGGGTGAACCAATCAGAGACCCGGGGGGAAATTTTTGGACCACCCCATATATAATCCGGGGGCACGCCGGGAGCTCACCTCCTCTCACGTACTGATCAGGGGGAAGGTGCTTTTCCACGGTATGTGATAGTCTACTGAAAAAGTTTTTATACAGCATTTTGTGGGGGGGTTTTAGCTTTTTCTCAAGACTGTTCCTTAATGTCATTTCTGTTTTTTTTTTGGGGGATTGGACTGAAATCCAGTGTCGTCCCCTGCAGCTGCATATAATTTAATATCCCAATGGGTCTAAGCCATTTTCCCTTTTTTTTCATTTAAAGAAAAAAGCGTTTTTTCAATACAAATACCCTTTATTTTTTGGCTCCAATTCATTGCGCAATTTTCATCCGGGGGGGTTAATTAAGCTTGTTTTCTGTGTGCGAACCCCCCGAAACCCATTTTCAACGCCAAAATATATACATTTTTTCCCGTAAACATAATTCACAAGCCAAACGAGGTTAAATTTAAAATTTTATCTCTTGTTGTGTGGCGTAGAAAACACCAATTGAACACGCTACAAAACTACTAGTTTTTGGGCCCAATTGTTTTTGGGGCAATTACACCAGGGGTTAATTAAGCTTTTTTGCTGGTGTGCACCCCAAGAAACCGTCATTTTCAACGCCCAAAACATATAATTTTTCCTGTTTGCATAATTCACAAGCGAAGGTTAAATTACAATTTTAAAATTTTGTTGTGTGGCATAAAAAAACACCAATTTAACACCTACAAAACACTTTTTTTTCCCAATCTTCCAAAAACATCCATTAAAAACTTTTTCTTTCACCCCAAAAACCTCACACCCAAAATACCCCCCCCCCCCCAAACATTTTTTCCCTTGCATAAATTCACAAGGAAGGTTAATTACAATTTTTTCTCTTTTTTGGGGCGTAGAAAACACGCAATTTTAACAGCTACAAAGCTATATTTGTGGGGCCCCCAAATTTTTGGGGCAATTTATATCCAGGGGGGGGGTTTTTAAGGTTGTTTTGTGGTGTGCTGACCCCAAGAAACCCCATTTTCACCAAAATACATACATTTTTCCGTACATAATTCACAAGCGAAGGTTAATTACAAATTTTATCTCTTTTTGTTGGCGTAGAAAACACGCAATTGTAACACGCACAAAAAATACATTTGGTTGGGGCCCCCTTTTTTTGGCGCAATTACATCCCCGGGGTTAATTAAGCGTTGTTTGCGGGGTGTGAAACCCCCCAAAAACCCTCTTTTCAACGCCAAAATACAACATTTTTCCCGTAGCATAATTTACAAGGAAGTTAATTACAAAAATTTATCTCTTGTTGGTGGCGTGAAAACACGCAATTTTTAACACCTACAAAACTACATTTATGTGGGCCCAATTGTTTTTTGGGGCAATTTCATCCAGGGGGGTTTAATTAAGCGTTGTTTTGCTGGTTGTCCTGACCCCAAAAAAACCGTCATTTTCAACGCCAAAAACATACATTTTTTTGTAGCATAATTCACAACGAAGGGGTTTAAATTCAATTTTATTCTTGTTGTGTGGCGTGAAAAAAACGCAATTGTAACCGTACAAAGCTACTAGTTTGTGGTGGCCCATTGTTTGGCGCAAATTTTCATCCAGGGGTTTTTAATTTAAACGTTGTTTTGCTGGTGGCGACCCCAAGAAACCGTCATTTTCAACGCCAAAATCATCATTTTTTGATGAGCATAATTCACAGGCAAGGTTAATTACAATTTATCTTTGTTTTGTGGCTTTGAAAACACGCAAATTTTAACACCATAAATTACTAGTTTTGTGGGGCCCAAATTTCTTGGCGCAATTTTCATCCAGGGGTTAATTAAGCGTTTTTTTTGCTGGGTGTTACCCCAAGAAACGTCATTTAACGCCAAAAAAACAAAATTTTTCTGTAGCATAATTTAAAGCGAAGGTTAATTACAATTTTATCTCTTGTTGTGGGCGTTAAAAAAACGCAATTTTAACACCTACAAAACTACTATTTTGTGGTGGCCCCTTTTTTGGCGCAATTACATCCAGGGGTTAATTAAGGTTGTTTTGCTGGGTCTGACCCCAAGAAACCGTCATTTTTTAACGCCAAAATTTCATACATATTTAGAAAATACACAAGTTTTTAAACGCACATACAATTTAATTTTTCCTGCCCTTTGTGGGGCGTAATTTTTTTTTTCCAAGGGTTCCCAAGCTTTTTGTGGGTTCATTTGGGGTCAAAAACAGGGTGTTATTTTTCATATAAAAATATCTTCTTAAAAAAGTCTGTCATTTTAGAACAAACAGATGTCAGACAGAGAGGGCGGCTCTTCCCTGCAGTGGCAAGGCACAAAACACCCGGCCCAGTCGCGCACAGCAAGGGGGCGCAGCGGGGGTCATCGGGGAGGGCCACAACGCCGCTGATCTACGGCCGTGTGTTGACCCCAACCCAAGGTTCTTGATTGGTTACTAGGTCATCCCCTTCCTCCCCAAAATACTCTGACAAAACCCCGCCAAGATCTTGGGATCGTCAGACAAAACCCCTTATTGGCATGGCCCGGGGGGGGTCAGCGTCCCCCACAGCCCCAAACTCGCTCTTTCCAACCCGGGTTCCCCTCCCAGAGATCACTATGGGGTCGGGCTCGCGCCACAATGCGAGGATGAAAAATTTGAGGGGGGAGTCACAGCTACTTGGCGCGAAAAAATGGGCCAATTTTCCCCTGCTTCTTGCAGTAGGCGGCAAAGATAGATGTTAATGGCAGGGGAGGTCATTTTGTGAGGGGTCCCTCTCATACCAAGCCCGCTGAGGGGACAGCAGGACATGAAACACAAATAGATGAGAGTAGCCGCCCGCACTTGGGAGCCGGGTGGGGCAAGGGTTTTCACCCACCCCAGGAGAAGAGGGCGCATCTTGCGCGCACAGCGGCGACCCAGAAAGGGGTTTGGTGTGGGGATTCAGCGGGAGCCAGTGGGGGTGGGGAGCCAAGCGCCAGGGGGAAAAAAACCCCTTTGCAGGCCCAAAGAAAGTAGGGGCACGGGGGCTCAGGAGGCAGCGGCGGCGTATCCTCAGTGGGAGCGTTGGGGGTAAAATACGATCCCTGGGGGGGTGTGGCAGTTCTTTGCAAAAGACACCGGAGGAGTCGAAAAGGGATATTTTTGAAATCTGTAAGCAAAAGTAAGCGTGGCCAGGGAGCTAAAGTTGGCACCCGGCCCGCGTCAACCATGCAGCTCCCACCCGGGGCCTGGGAAAATGGGGGCCAGGTGGTGGTCCACCCCCGCCGAAAAGAAACACACAGCACAGCGCCCAGTGGACGCATGCCATTGCACCCATAAAGGGCTCCACCACCCTCAGAAGTGAGTGTTTCTCTTTGACAAATTCCCGGTCCAGATGTCCTGCCCTCGCTACCATGGGCCAGCAGTCGTTCATGAGGGATTGCAAAGAACAACAGTATGCGTCCAAAACCCTCCCAAGTGCAGCAGCTCCTGTCCAAGTTGTTTTTTACGATTCCCTTTCCCCTTTTCCCAAAAGGGGGACTCTGCACCATTTAAGAACTAATGGCTTGTGCCAAGCCGAGTTGGGAGTTCCAAGCCGAATTTTTTTTCCAAAAAAGGGAGAAAACCCGCACTTCATAAATATGTAAACAGAAGGGGGGCAGTCCTTTAAATTATCGGTTTGTTCCCAAGGGAGGCGCGCGGACTCTGGAGCTGTAACACGTTGGGCCAGTACATTTCCCTTTTCGGGCCCCCTGGGTGAATGTGCTTCCGCCCAGGCACACCAACAACAGGAGACGCGCTTTTTCCTCCACTTTTTCAAACTGCTGCTCCTGCGCCAATGTCCGCTCCTCCTCCCCACCACCACCACCCTCTCAGCCTCCACAATACTGCTCCTCATCCACATGGTAGGGGGAAAAGCGGGGTCAGCAGTTCTACACCTGGCTTTCCCCAGCGAACGAAGCACACGGGGGGAACTGCTCCCCGCATGCAGCAAGAAATCGTTGTGGCTTTCTCCCCGCCAATGCAAACGGAACCCTGGTGACGGACAATGGGAGGGAAAATGGTGTCCAAAGCACCGGGAGGACCTCCCACTGTGTCATTGTCCCGTCCCGACCCATGCTGCTGCTTGGCTGAGCCGTGACCTAACACCGTCATTGTGCCCCGTTGACCTATGCTGCTGCGGTGACCTCCCCACTGTTCATTGTGCCACTCTGTGACCTATTCCTGTTTTTGCCACCTCCAGAATGTCATTGTGCCACTGTCTGACCTCATGCTGCTGTGGCTGCCGCCGTCACCTCCACACCTTGTCACTAATGTTGCCACCTGAGCTCTCAGCTTTGTTTTATCCAGCTTTCTCTGGCATGACTTTATCAGGCAACATTCCCGCTTCAGTTTTTTGGTCAGTTTTGCCCTCTTAAGTGCCCAGGAATTTTATAGTGAAGCGATTCTAAGAGCGGCGGCAGTCATGTGCGTGTCATACTAAAACACAACATTGTATGAAGAACAAACCAAGCTCCCTCTGCATATTTAAGCATGACACAACGTTCTAACAGCACCCTGCAGCTCTGTGCAGCCTGGAAATAGCTGTTTTTTAACGTGATTCGTGCCGAAGTAATTCAGAACGAAGTTATTTTTTGCCGAGAAATTCGGCGAAGTGAACGAAACGAATTTCGGGAAATTCGCCCATCTCTAATTAAGATGTCAAGGACCTCTATTAAATATCTGGGAATATCTATAGGTAAGACTTCCGAATCTATTTATCAACTTAATTATCCTCTCTTATTCAAAAAGATTTTTCTAACGTATTAGAGAGATGCACGTATCATCCTCTCTCTTTGTTAGCCAGATGTCATCTATTAAAAATTATGGCATTCCCAAAACTTACTACAAACTGTCCCCTTGCTCCTTAAACACAAGGATATCCCTAGTCTCCTCTCTTCCTTCTCCTCTTTTTTTTGTGGCTAAGAAAGAGACCACGTATTGCCATGGCGAAACTCATGCTCCCAAAGGATAGGTGGGGCATTAATCTCCCAAACATATGAATGTATAATTTGGCTAGCCTCCTGCAACATTCAGCAGATTGGATAAAAGGCACATATGACTATTCCAACCTTTCAGTAGAAATCTTTCTGGCAGACCCTTGGAGTCTCCCAAACTTATTACATGTTAAATTCTCAAACTTGCCAAAGTTGGTCAAGGATAGCCTTATCTTAAAGGATACAATTGGAGCTTGGAAAGCCTGTAGAACACTGTTTAATCTCCCATATCAGTCCAGCAGATATCTTTCACTTTGGGGCCTTCCTGAATTTAAGGCAGAATTTGATTGACAATGCCCAGTTTCGCGTGTGGCAAGAAAGGGGTATCGCTTTTGTTTCACAATTATTTGATCCTGAGACTACCAGACTTTATCCATTTGTAGATTTCTGCTCCAACTATAGGATCCCTCACACCCACTTTTTGTCTTATCTGCAAGCTACAGCCTTCTGTAACTCTAAAATTAATAATCCTGCTCAATCGTTCTCACCCAACAATTTTGATGATGTACTGGGCCCCACCATCCTGCCTATCATCATCTGCTATTTATCTGGGTCTCCGTACCAGACTGAGTGAAAGGGTGTCCGCCATATTGTTTTCTAAGTGGGAAAAAATCTTTTTGAACTCTCTAAAAAAATTCTTAATAGATGGACTGCTATCTGCAAGCATATAGTCAACAAAAAGTGGAGGGATACCTACTTTCAACAGGATTATTCGGCCATATTTGGCTTTAACATACCACCCCACCCGGCTGCCCCCAACCGGCTGATAGGCTGTCCCAAGTACGATACCGCATATACTGACTTTGCACACAGTATGTGGTCTTGCCCTGTTACGGTGTTATTTTGGGAAAATCTGATTGATTTGATCAACTCCACATTATCTACAGTACCAATCAAGCACTTAATCCATCGCAACTTTTACTTCATAATCTACCTCAATTCACATCTGACCAGTCAGTGGTGCATACACTGCTGTTGGCAGCCAAAAAAGCCTTGTTGACTAAATGGTTGGATATATCAGTACCGTCCATCCAGGAAGTTATTCTCCTAGTTAAGCACTCTCTGGAAATGGATAAGATTGAAAGTATCAGGAGAAATGAGCTTCAGACGGCAGGGTTCTTAAAGAAATGGGGCAACTTTATTTGTAAATTTTACTCTAAATCAAAAACGGACCAAATCATGAAACCTTCCCTGTTTACTTCTTGGTATCTCTCCTCTCAGCTGGCTGGGAATTTGGTCTGGCTTGAAGTCTAATGTGCCGACTCTATCCCCATCAGGCATTCTTCACTTTCTGGTCATGGTGGGAGGTGATCCTTGGCAAGCGTGTGACACCATGAGTAGGCTCATGTCACTCTCATGTGCACAAGTTGTTTAATCTTTTGTATACCCTTTTGTATACTTTCCTTTATGATCCTGTCTATTGTATGTGTGTAACTTTCAGATGTAGGGATCTCAGTTAAGGGCTCCAAAATCAGGCCTTATAGTATTTGGAGGCCTTTGCAACGGGTACTTTAATAATAATATAATAATAATAATCTTTATTTATATAGCGCCAACATATTCCGCAGCAATTTACAATATAGAGGGAATAAGCACAGTCAAATCAGACATTACATTATAAAAAAGCTACGTACAAAGCAGACACGCGCTGTGAGGGCTCTGCTGCAAGAGCTTACAATCATTAGGGTGATTGGGTGAAAAAAAGGGGTTACAAGTGCTTGGGTTTAAATGGCCAGCCATGTTACATAAATATGGGGTATATAAAAAAAAATTTGGGGATAAACCTTGCCATCCCAACCTAATTATTACAGATAAGGCCCCTTGGGGGCCAATTTGGGAATGAAATGTGTGACAGAATTTGGAGGCTTAAAAATTTGGGGGATCTTGATGGGCTTGTCTAAGAAGAGGGTTTTCAAGAGCCCCCTTAAAACTGCGGGGGTTGTGAGTGTGCCTATACAGGGGATAACATGTTCCAGGAACTGGTGCAAAGGCGAAACTTGTAGACGGGCTTTGGGAGGTTGGGGTGAGTGGGGGTGTGTAATTCTTAGATCTAGAGTCGGAGAGCCCGGGTGGGGTGGTAGACAAGATGGGGGGGAGATTAGGGGGGGCCCCACTGTGGAGAGCTTTATAGGGAGAGGATTAGTTTATACTGATCCTGTACGAAGGGGGCAACCAGTGCATGATGACCGGGTAGAGACATTAGTAAGTGGAGAGAAAAAGACAAGCCCGGGTGCTGCATTTAGGACAATTGGGAGGGGAGAGTTTTCAAGTGGGGGACCGATAAGAAGGAGTTACAGTAGTTTAAGACAGAAAGAAAAGGGCGCCAAAAAGTTTTGAGTTTTTCCCCATGGAAAAAGGACGGATTGGAGATGTTCTTGAGGTGCAGGGGCAGGGAATCGGGCAGGGGGTTGGATTAAAGGGGGGGAAGGACAATCCGAGTTTGTATAACCCCAAGACAGCGGGCCCGCTGCCTAGGAGAAATGGTGGTGCCACACACACCAAGAAGAGGGTGGGGTGGTTGGTAGACTTGGGGTACAGAAGTTTTAGTTTAGTGAGGTTTAGTTTTAAAATAAGGAGGACATGATTCAGAGACAGCGAAAAAGACATCCAAAGGGGGTTTTTTTTAGCAGGGAGGGGGTGATTTTTTCGGGAGGAGGTGATTTGGGTCATCAGCGTAGAGATGGGGACTGGAAGTGAATCTGATGTTTGTCCAAGGGGGCTGTTAAATGGGGAAAAAAGAGCGGACCAAGAACGATCCCGTGGAACCCCCAAAAAGCAAGAAAGGGAAAAGGAGAAGAGGTAAACAAAAAAAAAGACACTGAAAAAGCGGGCAAGAGGGGAGGAAAAAACCAAGAGAAGGTGTCCTGGATACCGATGGCCGGCATGTTTAGGAGGAGGTGGGGGACAACGTGTCAAAAAGTGCAGAGAGATCCAGAAGAAGCACAATGATAGTTACCCTGAGATTTTGCTTTGGGAGATCTTTGAGATTTAGTTAGACATTTCCTTTGGGAGGTAGGGGGGCGGAAACCTGTTTGCAGGAGGATCGAAAAAGGGGAGTTAGCAAGAATGGGGGGGATGGTGAGAGTAATCAAGCATTCCAGTTTTTTAGAATGAAGGGAAAGGGTTAGAACGGGGTTGGTTTAGTGGCGCGGGACGGGTTCCAGAGAGGGCTTTTTCAGAAAGGGGGGTTAAAATAGCGTTTTTTAAAGGGGATGGGAAGATACCAGTGGAGAGAGAGGGGTTACAATTGATGAGTGAGGGGACAGCTGGGAAAAGACGGGACAAGGGGGGGAGGAATGGGGCCTAACAGGGTGGGGGGGCAGACAGCAGAAGCCGGACACTTCTTCTTTTTTGATGTGGGGGTCAAAGCTAAAGCAGATAAGGGCTCGGGGAGGGACAGGTGGATTCTCTTGGGGTTTTTTTTTAAAGATGTCATGCCGGATACTGTCAATTTTGTCTTTGAAGTGATGGGCCCGGGCTTTTAGCAAAAGAGGCAGTGACCGAGTCTACTTTTAGGCCTGAGGGGGAGTGGAAGTGTCAAACAGGGGTTTTTGGGTTTTTGTAAGGGGAGATGAGGAGTGAAATATTTTTTTTTTGGCGCAGTGAAGGGGAGCGTGGTAAGTCCTGACATAATTTATAGTGGGGAAAATCTGCAGGGAGCTTTGACTTTTTCCACAAAACGCTCACACACCGGAACAGCGCTGGAGAAAACTTTTTGAGGTTTTTGCCAAGGGGTGCGGGCGTCTGACTCTGGGGGGCGGGGGTTTTAAAATGGGGCCAATATGTCCAGGGGTTTGTGAAGTTTTTTTGAAATTTTTACACCAGGTCAGGGCAGGGGGAAGGGGAGATTAGGGAGTGAGGACTGTATGGGGTCAATAAGTTCCTCAGTGTTTATTTGAGCGAGATTTTTGGGGAAAGGGGATGGGTAGGGGGTGTCCAGAGAGGCTGAAAATTTTTGCAAAAGTGAAGGGAAAAAAGGTTGTGATAAGAGAACCAAAGGGAGTTGCTAAGATTAGAAATAGAGCAGAGGCACAGAAGACCAGTCAAGAGATTCCCATCCTTGGATTGGGGAGTCTATAAAGTTGTGAGAGTCCAAGGGAAGAGGTTAGGGGAAAGAAGACAAGAGGCAGAAGGAACATGGGGTTGCCCCCAAGGGGGATCTTAAAAATGCCCCAAATGATAGAGTGGGATTTCAGTAGAGAGGAAGTGTGGAGCCAGGCAGCAAAAATGATCCAGAAACTGGCGGGTGAGCCGGTGGTCTGTACACAAACCGCGACCTGAGAGAAAATAAACCGGGGAAGAGCTAGGTGTGGCCCCAAAAAGGAGGGGAAAGTGGGGAGGGGGCGGGGGGAATAAACCTTTGGTAGGGGCAGTGGGGGAGAGAGAAGAAAAGGCCAATTCCTCCACCCGGGGCCCTTTTTCTCACCCGGGGGTTTTGGGTAAAAGGGGTGGGCCGCCGTAGGTGAGAGGGCAAGGGAAGCAGTGTCTGATTGCTGGACCCCAATTTTTCTGTGAGACCCTGGGAGATTGAGGAAAGTTAAAAAAGGAAAGGTCAGGGGGCAGCAGTGTTTTTATTACCGACGGAAATTGGGGCATTCCCCCAAAGGGAACTTTTAAAAAAGGGAAACAGGAAAAAAACGACCAAAAGCAAGCATTTGGGTAGGGTTCCTGTGGGGGAAAAGGGGGGAGGGGGGATGGGGAAAGGAAGGTGGCCCGGGGGTTTGGGAGAGAGGGCTCCTACAGTGAGAAGCAGGAGAATGAAAAGTGATTTTCAGATGGTTTAGTGATGAATATGATCCGGCCCTTTGTGCTGCACCATTAAAAAGGTGGGTTTTTTGGTAGTTTAAAATGAGTAAAATAGGGGTATGGGAGCGTTTCCAAAAGGAGAGGGAAGGGGAAAGGGGCTAATGTGGACAGGGGTTGCTTTGGGGGCATGACTGGGGGGGTAACACCGGGGGTAAAAGGGAGAAAGATGGGTAGCTATAGTAAGCATGGGGGACAAAAACTGTAGGTTTGTAAACTCAATTTTCTTACAATCGTTTTCTGCCCCTTTTTGCCCCCTTCGGGCAAAAAATTCGGGCAAATTTATCAATATCACCCTTTAAAAATGCTGTCACTTAAGAAATCTGGAAATTAATAAATTTCCCGGCAGACCAAGAGGTCTTGCAGACCAGCAAGGCACCAATATATAGTGTCTATTGATTAGATCACTGCTTTAAAATGTGGGCTAACTTGTCATATTGCCCATTAATTGTCATATGGCAAGACTGGCACTTTAAGTTAACTGTTATGGTCATGTTCAATTTGTTAAGCTCAGAATTTAGGATATTTCTAGGCCATTATGCTTTGTTTTCTTTATAATTTTTTATCATGCATCTCTGTGTAATAATATTTCTGGAGTTGCCCTTTCTGTCTCTAATCTTGTTGGTTATTGTCTTATTTGTAGCTCCAGCCAAGTACAACTATTGTATTTTAGTTGTGTTTCTTTTCTTTGATATTTTTGAATGATTATATTCAAAATCTCAAATATATTGTTTAAAAAAAAATCTCACAGAGTTCAGGGTTCAGCCAAGGGTCAGAAATACACAGTACAACATTGTGATATCACAGTGCAATAAAGACATAATATTACTACTCCCATCATGTTATCAAAATACCGCTCCCATACACTATACTAATAAATTTGGTCCCTCTTTTCAAAACTAGTGAGGTGAAAAAATTGTCTAAAAGTATAATCTGGCTGTAATGCCACTGGTGGACTCCAAACAACAAGCAAGTCAAGCAAGTAAGTACACTGGCAGTCGCAAGAAATAACAATTCAAAGCATGTCAATGAAAAGAAGAAAGACTCACCACTAGATAATTCAGCAAATGGACAACAGGCAGATCATGACAGGTGGTTGGTGGGTGGAGATTCAAAATGTGGGTTCAATCTAGAAATAACAGAAATAGTGATAAGTGACCCTAACTTACTGCCCCTAAAGCTTCTCTTATACCTTTCTTGAAAAAGCCTTTTTTTGGGTTATCCCTTCTTTCCTCCCAGTCTTCTTAAAGCCATAACTTTTTCTATGTTTCCCTTAACATAGTTTTTGTGGGGTTATGCTTTTATTGCATTCAGTCTTGGGTAAAAATGATGTACGATCTACATTCCGCAGGTCAGTATGATTCTTGTATTACTAAATGTGTAGAGTTTTCATTATGTTTTAGTAATTTTTTAAAAATATAGACAGTCTTTATTTTTTAACTTTGTGCTGTAGCACTATTTTCTGCAAACAATAACCTTTTTGTTTTTCCACCTATGGATATGAGTGAGGGCTCCTTTTTTTTGCAGGCTAAATTGAAGTGCAGTTATTATTGGTACTATTTTGGGTACATTCGATTTTTTGATGGATCAATATTCCAATTTTCTGGGAGGTAAAATGACCAAAAAAATGCAATTTGGGTATTTAGAACTTCTTTTTTTAAGATGGTTTTTAGCAAATAGGATAAATGATGTTATATTTTAATAGGTTGCACTTATATGGACACAATTATACCAATTATCTGCAACTTTTTTTATTTGTAAAATGGCAAAATAGGGGACTTCTTTGAATTTTTTATATTTTTATTTTTTTCTTTATTTTTAAAACTTTTTTCAAATTATTTTTACATGTTGTCCCCCTAGTGTAGTTAACCACTAGAGGGCTCAATTTTTTTACAACCTTCTGCACAATATAGATGATGGAACTTTTATTACTTCCTGCACAAGGCAGGAAATAATAGGAGCCATAACATAGCAACCGCAGTTCCTCATTCATTTAGATTGCAAGGCCATGATTGCAGCAGCATCTAAAGGGTTAAACAACAAGGATCCAAGCTGCTGTCGTTGGCTGTAATAATAAACCAGCACCTGGCACGTATGGAGTGGGCTCAGCGAGTGAGCCCACTCTATAGATCCTTACCGACAATAGGACATATCCATACATCCATTGTCATTAAGGGGTTGAGCCCTAAAACTGACAAATGGAACTTAAAAGGATTGTCTGACTACAAATATTAGCTTTCAACAGGTAAGGAACAGTAAATGAAGATTTTTTCCAAATATATTGCTTTGTTTATTTTTCTTTGTTCAAGATATAAAAGTGCATGCACTCAGGTTTTTCTAGGTTACGGACCTTCTCTGCTCTGCTCTCCCATGCTGTTTGTCTTATCTGATAGTAGGGATGACATCATTACACAGTTTGGCAAACAGAACAGAGCTTGAAAGATTGAGGGTTATCTGATCTAACAAACAAAGGAAACTACTTTTGTTTACTTTAGCTCTGTAGCATCTCTGGACTTTCGATAAACATCTCCTGCTCTCATGTCAGAGAAATTTGAAGACCTGCTGATATGCTAATCACCCTCAGCGTGACTAAGAAGAGCCAGGATGCATGAATGAAAGCTGCTTTTGGCTCTGAGAAAAAACATGGTGAGGCAATCCCTTTAAACGAGAAACACCAAAATACTGGAACTTAACACAAGTGGACTAAACAATTTCAAGAAACATCAGTTTACAATATGAGGACCAGACAGGACCCTGTAGTATACTCTGCAATCAGAAAGACAAACTCCAGTGAGGTTTATACACACTAGAAGTATTTCACAAGCTCCAGGTGCATAGCCAGGTCAGCTGACGTGCAATGTTCCTGAGTAGTGATGAGCGATTACATTGACTATGGTCATCGGGTCGATAGACGATATTGGCAATTATCAAGATGATATCCGAGAGTCGATAATAGATTATTGCCGGTGACCATTAAAGTATATGGGAGAGGAACAACACCTTCATTCTTACACCCAAACAGGGATGGAGAAGCTGGAATTAACATCCACAACAGTCAAATGGATACGGGCTACATCTTGGGCAACACACTTAGGTTATAAAAGTCACAGAAAAAAAGTCACAGACCATTTACTATCCCTGTCTTGTACAACAGCCTGACCCTTAAACCTGCATCACCCACAAATTAAAAAGTGCCAGAAGGCAGTATGATTTGAACCATCATTTTACTTGAACTGGACATTGACTATCCCTGTCCTGGAATGCAGCATGACCCTTAAACCTATCTGACCCACAGATTAAAAAGTGCCTGAAAAAGGAGTCTTTGAACCACCATTTTAGTTGAACTGGACATTGACTATACCTGTTCTGTACCACAGTATGACCATTAAACCTGTCTGACCCACAGATTAAAAAGTGCAAGAAAAAGGAGTCTTTCAACCACCATTTTAGTTTCACTGGACATATACTATCCCTGTCCTGGGCCACAGCATGAGCCCCAAACCTGCATGACCCCCAGATTTAAAAAGTGCCAGAAAAATGAGTCTTTCAACAACCATTTTAGTTGAACCGGACATTGACTATACCTGTCTGTACCACAGTGTGACCATTAAACCTGTCTGACCCACAGATTAAAAAGTGCCGGGAAAAGGAGTCTTTGAACCACCATTTTAGTTGAACTGGACATTGACTATATCTGTCCTGTACCGCAGAATGACCATTAAACCTGTCTGACCCACAGATTAAAAAGTGCAAGAAAAAGGAGTCTTTGATCCACCCTTTTAGTTGAACTGGACATAGACTATCCCTGTCCTAGGCCACAGCATGAGCCCCAATCCTGCATGACCCCAGATTAAAAAGTGTCGCAAAAAGGAGTCTTTCATCCACCATTTTATTTTCACTGGACATTCATTATATTTGTCCTGGGCCACTGCATGAGCCCCAAACCTGTCTGACCCACAGATTAAATAGTGCCGGAAATAGGAGTCTTTCAACCACCATTTTAGTTGAACTGGACATTGACTATGCCTGTCCTGGACCACAGTATGACCATAAACCTGCATGACCCACAGATTTTTAAAGTGCCGGAAAAAGGAGTCTTTGAACCACCATTTAGTTGAACTGGACATTGACTATATCCTGTCCTGTCCACAGAATGACCCATTAAACCTGTTTGACCCACAGATTCACAAAGTGGGGGGCACGGCCTAAAAGCTAATTTTGTCCTGTAGCTTTTACAGTGACTGTCATTTAGTATATTTTTTGGTAACTGACCTTTGTTTACAGAATTTATTCAGGGAAGTTTTGTTTATAGTTTTACATTATTATCATTTTGCTTTTGTTTCAAGTGTGATAACATACAACATACACCCCTCCCTTCAGTTTTTAAAGGTATTTTTTAAACGTGTAGATGTGTTAATTCGTCCGCACACCCCATAAGTAATACAAATGTCCTAATTATCCCCAAAACACTTCTTAGTTGAGAAGACATTTGCCCTCCATTCAGCCAATCAATTCAATGGTTTCATTTTTCCTCCAAATCCTTCTTCAGTGATTAGGGACAGACTCCCCTGGAGAATGATGCGACCCCATAGTGACTCCAGCCCCAGAAAATTTTAAGCCACAAATTGTGCAATTTGTGTCCAGCCCTGGAGCCCTTTTGACACTTACTTAACCATCACAGGGAAATCACCTTTTTTCAAAATCTGATTTTTTTAGAGGAAATTTTGTAGCTCTCTGATTTTGCCCCTAAACGCTTGAGTAGCAAGTGGCTGCGTCCGCCATCTGTTAACACGGAGGGTCCAGCTTGCCAGGGCCAGACTGAAGGGGTGCGGTGGAGCCCAGGGTGCATCCGTCATCTATTAAACACGGTAAATGCCCTTATGACGAGAGCAACGAAAAAACAATCGATTGCTGAAGCCAGAGTGCCGGAAGCGGAATTTGTGATGGTGAGACCTCCAGCTTCCTCTGTTACACCAGTCAAGGACCTGGGTAGCGCTTGCCCTCCGGTATGAGTGCGGGACCAATGAGCTTCACTTGGAAATACTGGGGTTAACGCTCCTGGTATCCACCAGGTGTCCTTTTTCTTGGCATTTATTTTTTTCCATTTTATCAAACGTGCGGAGGAAATTGTCTCTGTTTTCTTTGTTTTCTCTAGTACGTGCTCCATAACTCCATGTCCTCTGGAATAACCTACATATGGTCAATATCTTCCTGTACCACCTTGTACAATTCAGAGGGAATTTTTTTTACCAGCTATTTTGTACATGGCAAGTTTTTAGTTAGTTTAATTTCTAGAAAACAACATTCTTTAAATAGGGATGGAATCCCACCATGGTCTGGTTTCTCTTTTTTGTTAATTAATGGGTTGTCTCAATACAGGATTGGCTAGGCTATGTAAGATACTTGCAAAAAAACAAAGTCATTTTGCAAATTATGTGGTCAATTAACCTGTGTCTCTACCTATTCCTTGGAGCACTCTTGACACATTGTGAAGAACAAATGTCTGTTAGAAAATCAACCATTTTTTACATATAGGACCTTGTAGTTAGCTGCATTTCCAGCAAAAAATGCCCCCCTAAAATATTCAAACAGGGGAACCCTTGAGCCACTTTTGATAATTGTGAAGAACAAATGTCTGGTTATAAAACAACATTTTTTTTTTTTTTTATATAGGACATGTAGTAATAGCTGCATGTTCACAGCAAAAATGCCCCAAAAATTCAAAACATGACCCTTGAGCCAACACTTGACAAATGTGGAAGAAACAAATGTCTGTTAGAACAACAAAACATTTTTTATTAATAGGACGTAGTAATAGCTGCATGTCACAGCAAAAATACCCCAAAAATTTCATAGAAAACATGAACCCTTTAAGACAACTTTTGACACAATTGTCGAAGAATCAAACTGTCTGTTAGAAAAACATTTTTTTTTTTTATAAATAGGACCCTATTTAGATAGCTGCAAGGTCCAGCAAAAAAATGCCAAATATTTCAAAACATGACCCTTGAGCCACCTTTTGGACCAATTGTGAAGAAACATATGTCTGTTAGAAATAATTTTTTTTTATTATAGGGACCATGTTAGTATTGCTGACCATTTTCAAAGCAGCAGACACAAAATATTATAAAAAAATTACTTCTCAGCCACTGTTAAAAAATATTGTGATGAGAAAATTGCCACTTAGAAGGCCCCACAATTTCTGTTCCAAAGGACATATTTATAGATGTATCTCACAGCAAACATTGACCCCAAAAAATTATAAATATGACTTATCAGCCACGATTAAAAAATTGTGATGGAGGAAATGCCATTAGAAGGGCCAATTTTCTGTTCCAAAGTACCATAATTATAGCTGTATCTAACAGGCAACATGAACCTCAAAATAACATTGTCAATGCGAAAACTTCTGAAGATAAAATTGAGTTAAAATGGAATACGGTGGTTGTCTTGGGAACCCTTTGCTGTCTTTTAACAGTATCCTCACAGCACAAACAGCAAATTGAAACTGTTTGGGGAACTGAGAATAAATAATTGCAGTAGGAAATGGATCATTTTAAAAAAAAAAAGTTTTTCTTCAAGAGGACCATTTTCTGCTTGAAGAGGAATGATGAAGTAGACCGGCAAACTAATCGGTGACCTCGGCAATTGGGGCCACAACATCATCAGAGATCCATTGCCTGATTATCTTGATGAAAGTTCAATCGATTCCACATTTTTTCTGTGGAAAGCCGGATGCGTGTGTCTGTTAATGGGACTCCTCCAGCTGTGCTGTAGGTCGCTCAGGATATGACCAGCTGGTGCTGGGCAGGGGAAACAACCCTCTATGGCGTAGCGAGCGAAGCTGGGCCATTCGGTCTATTTGGGGATACACAGAATTCTTCTGGGTCCGGTAACACAATTATCAAAAACTTGGGTTGTTGAGACGTGATAGTCGTGCACCTTTGATCTTAAGCTGGTCTCTGTGCGTTGTGTAATGTGTGACTGCATTGCAATTGCGTTGGTGAGGTGGTAAATAAAGATGCCAGAGGTTCACCCATTTGGCTTCTGCCACCTTGCCTGATGCTGCTGGCTTGCTGCCGCTACGGCTACTTGGCACTCTACTGCTGTTCACGTCACTGATGTTGTTCCCACCTGTGGGACTTTAGAAGAACGTGAAGGCAGACGCAACAGATTCTCAGGTTGATTAATCGCAAGGTCTCCTTTTACTGAATTTTACTTTCTATTTGGGGTGGGTGGAAAGGAAAGTGCTGAGTTTTTTTTTGTTACCGGGGGATCCAGAAGGGTGGCCACCAGGTTAACTGTTGTTCATTTTGATGGCCTTAATGCCGGGGGGGGGGGGGGGGGGGGGGGGGGGAGGATCATGTTTGGAGGTTATGGTGCATCCAAGCACTCATGTGAGAGATGACCCTTGATTTCCCCAAGCCTCTGGGGTCGAGGGCAGGCCACTAGCAAAAATAATCTTCCTCGTCTTCCTCCTCCACCTCAAAAATTCGCGCCAAACCTCTTTCTAAGACAGGGATGTCGGTTAACGTCGGTGTCTAGGAATACCTCCTTCCTCCTCCGCTTCCTCTTGGGCACAGCTTCACACACAAGCCCTGGGACTTGCCTCAGATGATGCACCTGAGAGCTGATGCGCCGCCTTGCACAAAACCTGGACCCCGAACCACTGCCTATGATGGACCGATAAATTGAGAAAACTGGGTCGGGCCTTGTGGATTCAATTGGAGAGAAATAGTGCTAGGTGGTCCGCATCTGTGGTCCGGTTCCTCCTCCATAGTGGCGGGAACCTGTTGTTTCAGAGTGTCAATGATCGTTCCAGAATACTAAGATTCACCACAATGCTCCATGCTGACAAGGGGCATTGTCCGGCATGACCATTTTGGTTGGCTCTTCAACAACTGGCAAGGGATGGTTGAAGAGCTCTTTTCACCTGCATCGACTCTCGGGGTGGTTCAAAAACACCCCGAGGTCCGCACCGCTGCTTGTCAAGACCATTTGTGTCACTTCGTTTACTGCGTAATGGTGCATTGCGCTGCTGCCACTATTGTGGAGCATGTGGAGGATGGAATTCCAGCGTGTTGCCACAGTCAACAATGAAGACGGTTGACAGGGAGGGGCAGAGCTGTCGACCTGCAACGCACCAGGAGGTCGAAGCAGGGTGCGAACGGCGAAAGTCGCGAACTCAGACCTCGAGTCTTCCTTCAGCATGGGCAGTGTCCCGACCCGGGGTAGCTTCTTAAGAATTATCTGGACGGACGAGGTTCAGGAACATGTGGGCCAGGCAAGGAGATGTGCTCCAGCTACGATCTTAAGTGACGGCCAGCAGATTTCGGCCCGTTATCGCACACTCTTGCCTGGCACAAGGTTACTTGTCACCCAAGGCCAGCGCTCGGTCTCGTTTTGCAGCAGACGAGCCCGTCCACAGCTCCTGGACCTGTGTGTGGACCGTCTCCCAAGGACAGATTCATTTCAACACGGCCTGGTTTCTCTGGGCACGTGATGCCACCAGAGGACCTTGGGGGAAAGAGTCCTGCACCATCCGTGCGTTTTTTGAAGAGCGTGAGCCGAGCTGAGAGCCACCGTAATCCACCAGAGAGACATTCCACCAGCTCCACCCAGTGAGCTGTCCAGAGATATAGAGGCCCTGGGCCATGCTTAATAGTCCATGTGTGGTGGTGAGATGGAACTTTTTCGGCCACAGATTGCAGACACCACGCTTGAAAATTTTTAGTTATTTGTTGCTGGCCAGGGCAGGGACGGCTTTTTCATGCAAAGAAAGCCTGCTCGGCATCATGGTATTGGGGGCAAAGCAAGGGGCATGACGAGGCGGGAACCCATTCTGTGTCCAACCCAGAACGGAAAGGCAAACATTTTCCCAAGGCCCCAAAAGTCTGGGCATGCCGACATTCAGGGCTTTTTGGGATTTGGGATGGTTTGGGTTAAAAGTGTTTTCTTCTGCTCCCAAACCTGGTAGGGACAGAAGGGCTGGGCTGCTTAGAATGGCGCCTGTTACGGCTGGCAGGTCGCAAAATTGGCGGAAGGAGGGAGGGGTAAGGATGGGTCACTGGGTGGTTGTGTGGTACTAGGGCGACGGTGGAGGCTGAAAAAGCGGGAGATGGATTCCTGCTCATGACTCTGAGAAGGTACATGGGAAGCTGTGGTAGCCTTGGTGGTGGCGGCCAGGGAGGGAGAGGAAGTGGGACAGAGGGTGGTGGGACTGTGGTAGGAAGATCGGCGTCGGTCTGGCACCTTTTTTGGCCAGTGTTGCCTCCATTACAACTCATGCATTCGCTGCATGTGACTAGGGACATGTTGGTGGTGGTGAAACAACCTTAAGATTCTTGCCTCTACTTGACATCGCTGGGGGAATCAAGTGGCTTTGCTCAAAGAAGGCCCAGGCTTTGAGGATGTTCTGGGACCTTTTTGACACGATAAGCGGAGGAGCGGGGTTTCCGCTAGACTGTGGCTCGCGGAATTCATATCAGGTGGGGACTTTGCGGGGACCGCCCTCTACCTTTTTTGAGGCGGGGACCCCGTTTCTGAAACTACCCCATCGTCTTTCTCCCTAGTCCAGGGGATGGAGCGTCGCAATCAAATTCTGCTGAAAAGAGCACGTTGGATCCGCAATGTTCGTCATCTTCATCATCATCACAGAGGTTGACTTGATCGTTACTGGACATTTGCTTTTCCTTATCCTCCTCTGTTTGGCATCAATTAACTGGGCGTCTATAAGCAGACAAAAATTCATCCTCTGTTGACTCTTTGGTCTCCTGGAAATGCCTTCTGACTCCCAAACCCATTTTTGTCATCATATAGGTCTTCAGAAACTGGATTATCCACATGTGGTGGGTACCACGAGTTTGACATTTGGGCTGCCTTCGCTTATGTTGGACGATGTGATGATGGCTGGTGATGAACATTATGTGGCCGTGACTGGATGCACGGGAGGTTAAAAGACTGCTGGATGCAGGGTTGGAATTAACCACTGAAGATACAGATTGGACGCTGTTCGTTTACTGAGAATCACCAGGGCACTGGGGGACCCCAGCGATGGTCAGGCCTGACGGTCCTGCAACCGACCAAAGCCACTGGTTGCGTGTTGTCGCCAAGCACAGGAAGGGAGCACCTTCTCTGTTAACCTCTAACCTCCATGGTCACCTATCACCCCTCATTTTGCCGCTTACCACCTTGCATTTTGATCATGTTTCCAGAAATATAAATTTCGAAGGAGGGTATGGAGAGGTTTTGGAAATTGTCTCTTTATTAATAGCGGCAAAATCACTATGCTATTCTCAAATCCGCTCAAATCAAAACAAAATTGCTGTATGAATTTAAGTGGCAAGGTGCCTCTATCAACAAAAGCTGGACTGGGCAAAAGTGAAAAAAAAAAACACGTATCTGAAATGTATACGGGATAAGAAAATCTGTATTTTTTTGCACCTTCAAAAATTCAAACTGCCGTAAAACGTCAAAATTGACTGTATGAAATTTTAAGTGGAAAGGTGCCTCTATTCAACAAAATACGCTGGACTGGGCACAAAAACGTGGAAAAAATCACGTATCTGAAATGTATTACAGTAATAAATCGGTATTATTTGCACCTAAAAATACACCTTGCGGTGTGGGTGACGGAAACAAAATTGCTGTATTGAAATTTTAAGTGCAAAGGTGGCCTCTATCAAAACGAAAGCTGGCTTTGTAAAAAAGTCGAAAAAAAACACGTATCTGAAATGTATTACGGTATTAAAACGGTATTTTTTGGCATCTAAAATAACTTGCAGGTGGACGACAAATTGCTTTATTGAAAATTAAATGCAAAGGGGTGGCCTTCTATAACAAAAAGATGGCCTGCCCAAAGTGAAAAAAAAAATAACACCTATTCTGAAATGTATACGTATATTAAAACGGTATTTTTTTGCACTGTAAAAATTACCCACCTGCGATGACAGACAAAATTGCTGGGTATTGAAATTTAAGTGCAAGTTGCCTATATCAACAACCCCCCCCCACCCCCCCCCCCCCACCCCCCCCCCCCCCCCCCCGCCCCCCCCCCCCCCCGCCCCCCCCCCCCCCTCCCCCCCCCCCCCCCCCCCCCCCCCCCACCCCCCCCCCCCCCCCCCCGCCCCCCCCCCCCCCCCCCCCCACCCGCCCCCCCCCCCCCCCCCCCCCCCCCCCCCCGCCCCCCACCAAGCTTGACTGACCAAAAGGGAAAAAACCACCTATCTGAAAATGTATACGGTTAAATAACACGGTATTTTTGTTACCTAAATATACAACCTGCGGTGACGACAAAATTGCTGTATTGAAATCTAAGTGCTAAGGTGCCTCTATCATACAAAGCTGGATGGGGCAAAAGTGAAAAAAACAAGTATCTGAAATGTATTAGGGGATAAATAAAGGTATTTTTTTGCACTAAAAAATACACCTGCGGTGGTCGACACAAAATTGCTTGTATTGAAATTTAAGTGCAAGGCAAGGTGGCCTCTATCAACAAAAGCTAGATCTGACCAAAGTGAAAAAACAACCTATCTGAAAATGTATACGGATAATTAAACGGTATTTTTTGTACCTAAAAATTACCACTGCGGTTGGACGACAAAAAATTGTGTATTGCATATCTAAGTGCAAAGGTGCTCTATCAACAAAGCTGGACTGGGGCAAAAGTGAAAAAAACAAGAATCTGAAATTGTATACGGGATATTAAATCGGTATTTTTGCACTAAAAAATATACCCTGCGGTGACGGACAAAAATGCTGGTATTGAAATTTAAGTTGCAGTGCCTCATATCACAAAGGTGGACTGGGCAAAAGTGAAAAAACACGAATCTGAAAATGTATTACGGATAATAAACGGTATTTTTTTTGACTAATAATCACCTGCGGTGACGACAAATTGCTGTATTGGAAAGTTATGTGCAAGGTGCTCTCTTCAACTAAGCTGGCCGGCCCAAAAGTGAAAAATTACACCTATCTGAAAATGTAACGGATAATTAAACGGTATTTTTAGCACCTAAAAATACGCCTGCGGTGACGACAAAATTGCTGTATTGAAATCTAAGTGGCAAGGTGCCTCTATCAACAATCTGGAATGGGCAAAGTGAAAAAAAACAAGTATCTGAAATGTATTACGGATAATAAAAACGGTATTTTTTGCAACCTACATAAATCAACAACCTGCGTTGGACGACAAAAATTGCTGTATTGGAAATTTACGTGCAAAGGTGCCTCTATCAACACGCTAGACTGACAAAAGTGATAAAAACACTATCTGAAATGTATACGGATAATAAACGTATTTTTTTGTACCTTAAAAAAAAAAATTTCAACCTGTGGTTGTGGTGACGACAAAATTGCTGTATTGATATTCTAAGTGCCAAGGTGCCTCTGATCAAACAAAGCTGGGGACTGGGCAAAAAGTGAAATAAACAAGTATTATGAAATTGTATTACGGTAATTAAAAACGGTATTTTTTTGCACTTAAAAAAATAACCCCTGCGGGTGGACTGACAAAAATTGCTGTATTGATATTTATGTGCAAAGGTGCCTCTATCAACAAAAGCTTGCCGGCCCAAAAGTGAAATATAACCTATCTCGAAAATGTAACGGATAATAAACGTAATTTTTGCAACCTAAAAATTACACCTGCGGTGAGGACAAAATTGCTGTATTTGAAAATCTAAGTTGCAAGGTTCCTCTATCAAACAAAGCTGGGGACTGGGTAAAGTGAAAAAAAAAAACATGTATTCTGAATTGTTATACGGATAATAAACGGTATTTTTTGCACCTAAAATTAACACTGCGGTGGACGGGACAAAATGCTGGTTTCGAAAAAAATTTAAGTGCAAGGTGCCTCTATCAACAAAAAAGGGGGGGGACGGGCTTGACCAAAAAGTGAAAAAAACACGTATCTGAATGTTATACGGATAATAAATGGTATTTTTTGCACCTATAAAATCACCTGCGGTGACGGACAAAAATTGCTGTATTGAAATTGAAGTGGCAAAGGTGATCTCTATCATCACCAAGTGGGATCTGGGGACAAATTGAAATAACACGTTTTATCTGAAAATATATAACGGATTATATAAAACGGTTATTTTTTGCACACTATAAATTCACTGCGGTGGACAAACAAAAATTTGCTGTATTGAAAAATTTAAGTGTAAGGTGCCACTTTCAACAAAGCTGGACTGAACAAAAGTGGGAAAACACTTATCAGAAATGTTATACGGGATAATAACAGGTATTTTTTGCACCTAAAAATACAAATGCTGGTGACGAACAAAATTGCTTTATTGATAAATTAAAATGCAGGTGCCTCTTATCAACAAAAGGCCTGGGGATTGGGGGCAAAAGTGAAAAAAACAACCTATCTGAAATTTATATGGATATTAAAAGTGGAGTTTTTCACCTAACAAAAAAAATTGGACCTGGCATTTGCAAGAAAAAGATCTGTATCCTACAATAATGTTCAGGCTGGGGCCAACATACAAGTAATATTTCAACAGAAAAAAACCTGTTAATAAAAAAGCCATTGGCAATGCAATGTCTAAACTAAGTCTCGGCATGCACTATATCCATATCCTTTAAAGAGCTTGTCTGTTGTTCGCCCGGCCTCCCCCTCTCCCCCCCCACACCCCTGCTCCCTTCCGTGGTCTTTAACAGGGCTAAGATGCTCCTTTATAACTTTCAGCCTAATTACCTAAAATCTGAAAATCTCGAATCTACACTAGTTTCTACTGTTGTCACAGCTAAAGTATATCTGTCTCTGTGAAACAAATAGAACAATTTTCGCTGAGCTGTTTTTGCCTGAGCTGTGTGGACAGATGCAGAGCGCAACGTCATACTTCCTATGAGACGGCTGACAATCACTGAGGGCAGAACAGGAAGGGCTGTTCTTATGTAAAGAAGACGTGTCATTGGGATTTTCTCCCAGCCAATCGCCAACCTTAACACTTCCCAGTTCATTGACGTGCAACACCACAGTCACCCTGCTCTTCTCTATGCTGGATTTTGGATGGCCGCCTAAAATGACAGGAAGCGTGAAATGGCGCGAATATTAATAGGATTTATTGCACAGGATTTTATCCTAAATTATCACGTTAATTTGTTTTTTTTTGAGAGGGGGGGGGAATTTTCTAAAAATTCTATCAACTATAAATACCGTGCCAATTTCATCTTTGTCGATTTTAATCGCTACAACTATTCATGAGCAAGTTAAGGCCTCGTATCTACACGGCCTTATTCTGGGAATGGATTCCAAGGTCCGTACTCTGTGGGCCGTATTTGCGCTGCGGTACGGCTGGAATCTGTCCCAGTCATGCGGTGGTAATCCACAGCTCTCATAGAGAAATATGGATTTTGGTCTCTTCTCCCTGCTCGGCAAAACCGCTGAGGGGGGAGAACGTTACATGCACATTATTTACGGTGTGTACGCGCCGTAGACAATGAATGTCTATGGGGCTGGGGCGAGCTGCAAGCCCCCCTGAAAAGTAATATAGCGATTCCCGCAACCTCCTTAAACTTGCTACAGCTTGACGGCGTATATTGTGGGGCGAAATCCGTCCAGATGAGCGCAATCTTAGTTTGTTATCGAGTCACCCATGGCAATAAGCCGTGTGTGAACCATTTGCCTACCGTGCAACCCACTAACAAGCAACATTTACAAGCGGAAGACAAATATACATAGAAAAATCCTGATAATCCAATAAGCTGGAGAAGACGAAATGGCAGAAGAGTTCCTGCATTAATAAATACACTGAGTGTATGCGTTTGTTGTCATTGATTCTTGGGAGTCGTATTTGCTGGCTGTCAAGTGATTGTAATAAAATCTGGTTGCAGTTATAACAATTATCTTCATGTTGGTTAGGTGGTCATCTTTAGAGATGGGCGAATTGATTCTAAACGAGATTGGAATTCGTTTTAGGAATATTTCAGGATAAACTTCGGTTCGGGAACGAAGTCGAAACTTTGGGGTACTTCGGGTATGAGGTGGAAACGGAATAGAGTGTGTTTAGGTTGCTTAAGTGTGCTTTTCATTTGATAAAATGGCTGCGGAGCACTTTGGAGTTACATGGGGCAAAAGCACTCTGGGAGGAAGAAGGGCATTAGCATGCATGACCTGTGCAGAGTATGATGCCCAAATAAGAGACCGGCGGGATTTCTTGTGAAGTCACCGCACTATATAAGGGGGGGACCGGAGCGCGCCGCTGGAGCTCACATCCTCTCACTTGTACTGATGGGAAGGTGCTGCTGCGGGTGATAGCGCTTCTGAAGAACTGATTTTTTACAACGGCGATTTTTGTGGGGTGGTTCTCAGCTTGTCTCAGAGACTGTTCTTTGAATGTTCTATTTTTGATTTTTTTGGGGTATTGGATCTTGAAATCCAGTGGTGCGCGTCCCACTGAGCTGCATATACATTCAAATATCAAAGTGGGATTCTAAGCCAGTTCCTGTTGTATTCAATTTAATGAAACAGCGTTTTTCAACAATACAAATACCACTTTCATTTTTGGCTGCTGATTCTTATTGCGCAATTTACCATCAGGGGTAATTAAAGCGTTGGTCTTTTGCTGGTGTTGCTGACAAAACTAATAAAACCGTCTTTTTCAAACGCCAAATATAATATATTTTTTTTTGGTAGCCTAGTTCACAAAGCAAAGGCTAATTACAACTGTATTCTTGTTGTTGTGGCGTTAGAAAAACACGCAATTTGTCAACACGCTACCAAAGCTTACTAGTTTGTGCGGCCTCAATTCTTTGGGCGCATTTACATTCAGGGTTAATTAAGCGTGTTGTTTTGTGGTGTGCTGACAAAAAGATACCGTCTTTTTTCATCGCCAATATACTATATATTTTTTTTTTTGGTAGCCTAATTCACAAGCAAAGGCTAATTACAACTGTATCACTTTGTTGTGTTGGCGTAGAAAAAACACGCCAATTGTAACAACGCTAACAAAGGCTACTGTTGTGGGGCGCAATTTCTTTTTGCGCCAATTTTACATCCAGGGGTTAATTTAAAGCGTTGTTTTGGATTGGTGATGTGCTGGACAAAAATAATACAGTCTTTTTTCAACGCCAAATATACTATTTTTTTTTTTTTGGTAGCCTAATTCACCAAGCAAAGGGCTAATTACAAACTGTATCTTCTTGGGTTGTGTGGCGTAGTGAAAAAAACAACGCAAATTGTAAAAACACGCTACAAAAACTTACTGTTTGTGCGGCTCAATTCTTTGGGCTATTTTTACATTTCCAGGGGTTAATTAAGTCGTTGTTTTTGCTGGTGTGCTGAACAAAAATAAACAGTCTTTTTTCTAAAACGCCAAAATATATATATTTTTTTTTTGGTAGCCTAATTTCACAAGCAAAGGCTATTACAAACTGTATTTCTCTGTGTTGTTGTGGCGTAGGAAAGGAAAAAACATGCAATTTGTAACACGCTTCAAAGCTACTAGTTTGTGCGGCTCAATTTTTTGGCGCAATTTTACATCCAGGGTTAATTAATGTCGTTGTTTTGATGGTGTGCTGACAAAAATAAAAACGCGGTCTTTTTTCAACGCCCAAAGTATATATATTTTTTTTTTGGGTAGCCTTATTCAAATGCAAAGCTAATTATCAACTGTAATCTCTTGTTGTGTGGCGTAGGAAAAACACGCAATTGTAAACAACGCTTAAAAGCTACTAGTTTGTGCGGTCAAATTCTTTGGCGCAAATTTACATCCAGGGGTTATATTAAGCGTTGTCTTTGCTCGGTGTTGCTTCGACAAAAATTAACCGTCTTTTTTCAAACGCCAAATATTATATTTTTTTTTGGTAGCCTACATCCAGCACAGGCATAATTACACTGTTTCCTCATTGTTGTGTGGCGTAGAAAAACACGCAAATTGTAAACACGATACAAAGCTACTAGTTTGTGCGGCATCAATTCTTTGGCGCAATTTTACATCCAGGGCGTTAATTAAGGTTGGTTTTTGCTGGTTGGAATTGTGCTGACAAAATAAACCGTTCTTTTTCAACGCCAAAATATATTATTTTTTTTTTGGTAAGCCTAAATTCACAAGCAAAAGGCTTAATTTACAACTGTTATCTATAGTTGTGTGCGTAGAAAACACGCAATTGTAACCACGCTACAAAGTATAGTTTGTGGTGGCTCAATTCTATGTCGCAATTTTACATCCAGGGGTTTAAATTAAGCGTTGTTTTTGATGGCTGTGATGACAAAAATTTAAACGTCTTTTTTTCAAAAATCACCGAATTATATTCATTTTTATTTATGTAGCATAATTACAACCAGCGAATGTTAATTAAGCTGTTTGTGCTTTTTTAACATTTAGTAAAACACTACAGTGCTTGTTTAAACGACACAGTACAAGTTAATTTTTTCCTGGGGCCATTTGTGAGAGCGCAATTAATATCCAAGGGTTACCAATGCTTGTTATGGGGTTCCATTTGGATGTCAAAAACTGGGTGTATATTTATCTTATACAGATAGCTTCATCTAAACAACAGTGTCTGTTACATTTTAGAAACAAAACCAGTAAGTCAAGACTGAGAGGTGGCAGCTCTTGATAACTGCGAGTGGCCAAGTGCACAACAAACATTTCTGAAAAAACGGGGCCCAGGTTCGAGCACAGCATGGTGGGACGGGTCGCAGCCAGGGGTCACTCGGTGAGGCCACAAACTGCCGCTGTCCATCTAGAGGGCCGTGTGTGTTCAGCAAACCAAGGGTTCTTGATTGGTGACTAGGTAATCCTCTTCCTTCCCATGGACATCTGAACAAACCACAGCCAAGAGTCGGTTGGGAAACCTCCAGACCACAACACTTAGTGGCATGGCCGGGAGCGAGTCAGCGGCCCTTTCCACCTGTCTCAGCCAGGCCTCTGTCCCATCCAGTTCCTCACCAGGGATCTACTATGTGGTCTGGGCTCAGAGCCACTTATTGCGAGGATGGAACAATTTGAGGACGGGCAGTCAGCAGCTATTTGGCAGCGAAGAAATGGGGGACCATATCCCCAGCTTCTTGCAGTAGGCTGCAAAAGTTCATAGATGTGGATGTTGGCATGGGAATGGTTAATGTGGTGAGAGGTCAGCCTGGCTTTACCAAAAGACCGGTGATGAGGACCGTAGTGACGATGAAAACACAAATAGGATGGATGATGTAGCGACAGCAACTTGGGAAGGCCGGTGGGGAAGCTCAAGGGCTTTCATCTTCGTCAGGAGAAGAGGGGCGTCAGCTTGCGCGTCAGGCAGCGGCGCAGCCAGCAAGTGGGTTGTGTGCCCGTGAGTCAGAAGGGTAGCAAGCAGTGTGAGGTAGGGAGCCAAGCGTCCTCGGGGTATAGAAACCCGCTTCGCAGGTCCAAGTACAGTAGCGGCACAGGGGTCACGACGGCAGCGGCGGCAGTAGTCACATCAGTTGGCGGAGAGTTGTCTGGGTAAAATCAAGCTAACTCGGCGGTGTGGCAGTTCTTTGCTTAAGGGACACCGGAGGTAGGGGGGGCCAATATGGGTATATGTAGGAATCTGGGTGGGATGAAAGTGAAGCGTGGGCCAGAGAGCTAAAGGTTGGCACAACGGCCACTGCTGGTCAATCACCATGCAAGGAGTCACCATCGGTGTGGCCTGGGAGAAACGTGGCTCGATGGTGGTGAGGTCCATTTCCTGCGAGGCAGCTGCAGCAGCCGGCCAGTGGCACCGCATTGCCATTTCAGCCATGTTAAGGCTCCACCAACTCTGCAGAAGGCAGCTGTTTCTCTTTGGACATCCTCTACCGGGTCAGGATGCTCATGGCTCCTCGGCTACTCTCTGGCGCAGCAGTCGTTCTGAGAGGCCGATTGTAAAGACGACAACAGTATGCGTCCAACCCATCCTTGAGGTCAGAAGCTGACCGTGATCCTGTACAGTTGTTTGGTATTTGCAGTCCCTCCCTTTCCCAAATGGTTGGACTCTGCACCATTCAGAGAAACATATTGGCCTGGCCGAGCCGAGATGGAGGAGGTTTCCAAAGCCGTTAATTTCTTTTCAAAAAAGGCCTAGTACCAGCACTCATAAATAGGTAGAAACAGGAAAGGTGGGTCAGTATCCTTGAGCTTAATCGGTTTGTTTTCTCAAAGGTACACTGGGCAGCGCCGGACAGTTGGAGCCTGTAACTACGTCAGGGACTAGTACCATGTCACTTTACTGGCCCATGGGTGATGTGCTTTTCCTGCCCAGGCACCACCAACAACTTGGGGACAGGAGGACGCCGCATTTCTCCTCCACGTTGTCACAAAACGTGCTGCTCTCTGCGGGCAATGTCCGCCTCCCTCCTGCCTCCACGACCAACCACCCATCTTCAGCCTCCCACAAGTACTGATCATCATTACCACATGTGTAGGGCCACAGCGGTGTCCACACGAGTTCTAACACTAGCTTGGCCCTCGGGGGGTTCGAAACGAAGTAACACAGGGGAGGAAACTGCTAGCGGCATGCAGCCAAGGAAATCGGATGTGAGGCTTTATCCGCGCCCAACTGGCAAATCGGAAAACCATGGTGACGGACCAATGGAGGAACATGGTGTCCGCGCGGCCCCGAGGAGGGATGGTCCATGCGCCCTGCCTGGCGCACGTGTTCAATCTGGTTGTAAAAGGTTTCCTTGAAGTCTTTCCACGATTCTTCAGAAAAATTCTGAAAAAATGGCCAGGAAAAACTGTGCTGCACTTATCCTTCGTTACAAAGCCAGAACCACCCTCATCGAGTTTGCGCCAGCGGCAGAACGGGCCTCCCCCAACACGATCTGATATGCGATGTTTCAACCCGCTGGAATTCCAGCTGGCAATGTGGGGGCCGGAACTGTATGAAACAGGAGAAAGGGCCATTAACGATTTTTTGATGAACCAGGCAGGACACAGAAGTACTCCCCTGTGTAACTTTTGGATGTCAGCCAGTTGGCAGCTCATAGGTGGGACACTGACGTTTGTTGATGGCATTCGCAGGAGGCCACGTTATTTGTCAGTCGCCAGGAACTACGGGATGAATAAACGTCATTCCACTGCTTCATGTCATGGAACAGATGCTGAAATCTGTCTGGGCAGGGCAGGGGAACTGTGTGATTTGTGGGCGCACTTTACCTCTCGTGGCCACATGGAGTCTCGGAGGGGACTGAAATGGGAGGAGGAGGAGGAGGAGGAGGGGACCATGAGGCAGAAGCATAGTCTTCTGGTGAAATGAGTGATTTTCTACCCAGGTGACAAGAGAGGAGGAAGCAGGTGCAGCTGGAGGATGGTGGTGAGAGATGAGGAAGAAGATGGCAGGATTGATCCCCAAGCACCGTGGCCGTATACAGTGGAAAATGGAGGCAGGGAGCCTCGGTGTCACTTGTGCAGATGTCCCGCAGCTATGCCTTATTTGCCTGGTAGTGACAGCCGAAATAGTCAGCATCCGGCAGTGGGGATGACCTTCTGGCTCCTCTCCCTATTGGACCTCGCTACGGTCCAAAATGGGAGCCTTTTTCCCAGTGCTATTGTGAGGGAAGACAAACTCCAAATACTATAGGGAAATTCCTCGTAATCAGTTGGCCGCTGACCTAATGTGCTGGCATCGTCCCCTCCTTCTGACAGGTCTGACCGGGGGGTTTCCTCAGCGGCTCACGTTACTACTGGCCGCGGCTGCTGGGGGAAGGGTGGGGGGGTGGGGGGGTAGGAAGCAGTTACCAGCTCCATCAGCAGTAACCTATGTCTGGGTCACTAATGAGCAGGCTTACTCTTCACCCGCCTAGTGAGGTGGGGCAGGGTCCACAAGCAAGAGCTGCAGACCTGGTGCATTCCCGGAACCAACAGGTTGTTGGCCTAACTTGGACAGCCACTCTGCCACCCTGGTTAGAAGATCCGCTCGGACTACTGGGCAGGCCAAACTGGATGTTGTGGCCCGCCAACTTGCCGAGTTTGCAGTGGGAGTAAGCTTGTCCTTGCCGGCCAGTAGTGTGGCATTCAGAGCGGGTTGTTTCAGTGGGCCGGGGGCCTAGGTTACCCCAAGGTGAAGGAACCGCTTTGTCCACGGGTAATGTTGAACGAACTGACCTTTGTCAAGATGAAATCAGGGCGTGGATCGGACCTGGGAAATTTCCTCACACCAACTGGCCTTAGGGCGTCAGTCTGGGTTCAAACTACCTGCCTCAGCCATATTTTGATGCCGCCACCCGCCTGATGGCCACACAATGATGATAGTTTCTCCATCTGCCTCCCCACCGGTTTTTTAACCAGGGTCTGGTATTGCCACCCATCTCAACAAACTCTGTTAATTGTGACCACTCTATGTTGCTCATTTTAGCTGCTGCTGCTCGTTGTGTTTGCCAGTCTGACATCCACACTGTGTCATTGTTGGCCACTCTGCGCCTGGACTGTTATTGCCAACCTCCAGAATGTCAATTGTTGGCCACTCTACTGGGACCTCATGTGTTGCTCCTGTCATCAACCTCCACTCTTCTGTCATTTGTGCACTGCCTGACCTTCATGCTTGCTGCGCCGTGATCCTCCAGCTCTCAGTTCATGTGCCGCTCTGTGGCCTGAATACTATTTTGCCAACCTGCAGAATGTCATTGTGCCAACTCTCTGACCTCAGGCTGCTGCGTGGGACTCCTGTCGTGCCTCCACACTGTGGTCAGTTGTGCACTGTTCTGACCTCATTTTGCTGCTGCCGTGGCTGCCTGCCGTTGGCCCTCACACTGTGGTCCTACTCCTGTTTTTGCCACCTCCAGAATTTGTCATTGTGCCACTGTCTGGACTTCCATGCTGCTGCCGTGGCTGCTGCCGTGCGCCCTCCACACTGTAATTCATTGTGCCACCTCTGTGGCCTAACTCTACTGTTTTTGCCGCCTCCTTAATGTTCATTGTGCCAATGCTGACCCTCTTTACTGCTTGCCGCCGTGACCACCTCACTGTGTGATTGTGCTCTCTGTGGGCCTAATACTGTCTTGCCGCCTCACCATTATGGTTTCATGTGCCACTAGTCTGACCCTTATTACTGCTGCCGCCCGTGACCTCCACATTGTGTATTGTGCCACTCTGTGGCCTCAATTACCTGTCTTGCCGCCTCCATAATGTCATTGATGCCACTGTCTGACTCATTACTGCTGCTGCCGGACCTCACTCACACGGTATTCATGTGCCACTCTTTGGCTAATACTGTTTTGCCAGCCTCCATAAAGTCAATGTGCATTGCCTGACCTCATAACTTGCTTGCCGGCCGTGGACCCTCACACTGTAGTGATTGTGCCACTCTGTGCCTATTAAGTTTTTGCACCTCCCAGAATGCCATTGTGCCACTGTCTGACCTCATACTGCTGCCGCCGTTTGACCTCCACTGAGTGATTGTGCCACTCTGTTGCCTAATACTGTTTTGCCTGCCTCTGAATGTCCATTGTGCCACTGCCACTGACCTAATTGCTGCTGCTGCCATGAATTCACACTGTGTGATTGTGCCAACTCTGTTGGCTAATAACTGTTTCTTGCCGCTCCAGAATGTCATTGTGCACTGCCTGACCTCATGTGCTGTGGCTGCCGCCGTCACCTTCCACACTCTATTCATAATGTTGCCACCTGAGCTCTCAGCTGTTTTTTTCCCAGCTTTCGCTGAATTACTTTATCAGGGGCTACATTCCCGCTTGAGTTTGTTGGTCAGTTTTGCCCTCTTAAGTGCCCAGGGAAAATTTTATAGTGAAAGCGATTCTAAGAGCGGCGGCAGTCATGTGCGTGTCATAACTAAAACACAACATTGTATGAAGACCAAACCTAGCTACTCAGCATATTAAAGGCATGCACAACGTTCTTCAGCACCCTGCAGGCTCTGGGCAGCCTGGAAATAGCCTGTTTTTAAAACGTGATTCGTGTGGCCGAAGTAATTTCGGACCGATACGAATTTTGTCGGAAAAAAAATTCAGGCGAAGGTGGACCGAACCGAATTTTTGAGAAATTCGGCCATCTCTAGTCATCATACATCTCTTTTGCTCATGATTCATGATGCAAAGTCAGTCAGCTTGGTTATGAGAATACTAATTCTAATTCTACTTTCTGCTGACAAATCTCTTAATTTGCAGCTGCCAATGAAAGAACTAACATGAAAACATGAAAAAATCTGTAAACTGTGAAAGAAATGTATAGTTAGCAGCCCAAGAATATCTACAATCTACACTACATCACAGTAAATGATAGCATTGATTACAACGTATCATTTAGGGGGTTGTATATTTTGCTTTAGATGGACTATTGATTGCAGTGCTTTCTTGCTTTCTCTTTTATACATCTTCATGCAAGTCATACTTTTTGGTAGTTTATGTACTCAGATAAATAATTACCCCTCGGCTCTGGTTTTCTGTTTGGCTGGTTTTCAAGATTAATGTTATGTTTGATGTTAATACCTTATTATCCAAATGAGGCTGACAGCTTGACTTCAGCACTTTATTAATACTATTTATTATTATTTCTACAGAGATACTAGGCTTCAGAGAACTAAGTTTTTCAAATTAGAATTACTGATATCTTTTCATTTTTTTCTATTCGTAAATGAAAATTATTGTCTTGCAAACCGATTGCAAAATAGCTAATCTTTCATGTTGAATATATTATCGTGTGAATTAGAATATTACGGAATATAGAATGAGTATACATTTCCTTTTGCTGTCTTGAAGACCATTTTTTTAAACTAATTGTGTATGAAACTGCATATCTCATGAAACAACAGTATAGTCTCCTGATTTTTTGATTATGTTCTCTCTTCCCTCATTTTAGGATATGTTATGGGATGTTCTTCCCTACTTTCACTGTTGCTTCCTGTTGAGTGCAATAAGATATGAAGAGTTTGTACATGTGCAAATAAAGAAACACATGGAGGGGGTTAGGTAATCTATACCATGAATAACTAAGCCTATCAATATCCAGGGGCGTAACTACTCGGGTAGCAGACATAGCAGCTGCCAGTCTCCTTAGGGGGCCCGGGCAGCTGCTAGTCCTTTTGCTCCCCCGGTAGTCTCGCTCCTGAGCCCACCGGAGCTGCGGGACCCGGCACCTCCTGCCTCTGAACGCCCGGGCCCTCTGGTCCGAGCGTCCAAAGGCAGGATGCATCAGCCTCCGGATGTCTCGCCGCTAACTCCACTTCCTCTGCCCTTTTATGGCATGAACATCATCTCCTGGAGCACAACTAGACTGCTTTTGTACCAATATCTTCTTTCTTATACTACATATTTCTTTTTACATTATACTCATCCCCATGCCACAATTGATGTCTCTTGAATATAAGTGCAAATCTATAGTTTTTTCTGATTGATGATCCTTGCTTCTAATAGGTGGTAATAAAATAACTTTAAATCCATTTTCATGGTTATGTGTGGTGGATTATTATTGAGAATTGTAAAGGGTTGATCCTGTTGGTCCTTTTCCACCTATGGCACCCAATATATCCGATATCACTTAGGTGTGCATGGCCCTTTACAATCCTATAGCTACCTAGACCCTGCCTGCCTACCTATATGGCCCTTATAGCCTACCCTAAACCCTGTCTGCCTACCTATATGGGGAACTAAAGCTACCTAAACGGCCTGCCCATACGGGGCCCTATACTCTATTAAAACCCTGCCTGTCTATATGGGGCCCTATAGCTACCTAAACCCTGCCTGCCTATACGGGGCCCTATTCTCTATCTAAGCCTTGCTTGCCTGCCTGTATGGGGCTCTATAGCTACCTGAACCCTGCCTGCCTACCTATATGGGGTCCTATACTCTACCTAAACCCTGCCTGTCTTCATATATGGGGATCTTATAGGCTACATAAACCCTGCCTGCCTATATAGGCCCCTATACCCTACTTAAACACTGGCTGCTTACCAATCTGGGGCCCCTGTGGCCTAGCATAACACTGCCTGCCTATATGGGGACCTTATAGCCTGTCCAAACCTTGCATATCTGGGGCCCCCTTTTAGCATACTTAATTAACCTGCCTGCCTAAATGGACCCTGTGTAGGCCTAGTTAAAAGCCTGCTATTTGGGGCTTCCCTATAGCCTATTACCTAGCTACCTGGGCCCATCTAACAGCCAATCTTTGTCCCACCTAACTGGCATACTAAATACTGGGCCTACTTTCAGCCTACACTACCTACCTTGGGGGCCACCCTACCATAACTGGGGGGCCCTTTAACTGCTGCTACCTAGGGACAATCTCCCTTACTACCCATAGCTACCTACTTATATGAAACCTGCCTAACTACTCGCCTACCTAGGACCAATTCTACCTACTTGTATTGCCTGTTATACCTAACTGAGACTGATCCTGCTAGCTAATTGGGCCTTACCTGGGACCTAATCTGCATATACTAACTGAAGGCAATTATGTTACTGCCTACATAGTGGGGCATAGTTCTGTCTTATCCTAACTACCTGGGGCCTACAACCTATATGTACCTAGGGGCCTACCAAATATCTATGGGGGTTGGGCTACCTTGGTAAACATGATTCTGAGGAGTACAGGCCATAGCTGTAACACAATCTCCAGGGGGTGAATCCTCTGCTCCTCCGTTCTCGGAGACCTGGCCTCTAAGCTATGTCCTATACCCCTCTGCCCCCTCTTGAAAGTTTGTACAGAGGTGCTGGGCAGGGAGTGAGGTGCTGGAAAAGTGAGGATTCTATGATATTTGTGTCCAAATCTGCAGGGACGAGTGGTGGCCGGGAGAGGTCTTTCATGGTGGTCTGGGATCCCGAATTGCCAGAACAAAGGGAAAAGTCAACGGCTCACCCGAGAAACATCACCTGTGAGTCACAGATGTAACTGCACTGTAATCACTTATAAATCTGCAGAGCATGTGTACACTTGTATCTACCATTTAAGGTCAATGTATGGAAGTAAAATACAGTCTGTAGAGCAGCTGTGTACACTGATACCTACCACTATATGGTCACTATGTGGAAATAAAATTAGTCATTGTATACTGGATATTTAGTCAGTAATAGTGTAAGGGGTATTTAATTCAGGTCCTCTTTGTGGTGGTAAATTTGGGTTGTGTTTCTGGGCTGGTATATTAAAGGTCTTATGTAGTTAGCGTTATTGGTAATATTGGTCTTGGTATAGGGGGGATTTTTTATGGTAGCAGTTCTGATGGTGATATGAAAATGGGGAGGTATTTCTCCTTGTATTTATCCAAGTAACTGCGTTGTTGTCCCGGTAAATGTTTGGTGGTCGAGGTGGCGTTGAGGGTGAGGGGGCTCCATCCAAAAATTTTTGCTATGGGTTCCAAGGCTTCTCTTAGTTTACGTACCCATTGCCCTAATATCATTTATTTTTGGGACAGGGCATAGCATACGGTCTATAAATATACAACTTAAAATATAACCATATTTGCCAAATTTCTCAGTATGTCCAGAAGGCTCCCACAAAAAGGGGACTCTTCTTAGACCCCTGGAAGAGTTGGCAAGTTTTCTAGGCACCTTACACATGTAGTATTTGGATGCAAGCTCTGCAGCTGTGCCCGCACTGTCCACGGTAGAAGCCTGGCTGTAATGTAGAGCTAGGCTCTCAATGCTACGGCCAGGATCAGAGCTAGCTCCAACTTTGGCCTTTTAACTCTCTAGATGATGTGGGAGATAGTGGCTAAAGCACCAAGGTGGCAAAAAAGGGATGAAGCCAAGTCTGCTAAGTACAGACGCAAATGAGGCCCTGGTGGAGACAAAGTCTAATAGGCTGTCAGTGAGAGACACAGTACATAGCGATAGTGAGCACACACTCCAGTCCCATAACGGGACAAAAAAAATTATAACACAGTTAAAAAATATACATTTGAACATCTAAAAACAAATAAATAAAAATACAAATAGAAAATAACTGTTTTCTCAGTTTAAAAAATAAATAAATATAAAAGGTAAATGTCAGGGCTAGGCAGCATTCAGCCTGCGGGGATCAACAGTCTGCAGCAGCTGATTTGCGACCTCACCCGGATAGACATTCTGCTGGAAGCTGTGTGAGTGACAGAGGCCCAGCCACGCTGAACAGGGCCGTGTCGCAGCAGCCAATGGGAGGGCTCGGAGGCTGCTCCAATCATCTACAGGGGCGGTATCAGGGAATCAGATTTAAACCCCCTGCTGGCTGAGTGCTGCACCTGCGATATTCTCCTGGCTGCCTTGTGTTTCTGTGCTTGTTTTGTGTTTGATTGTTATGTGTACCAGACCCTGGCTTCTTTACTGACCCAGGCTAGTCCTCTGATTTTGTTCCTCATTCCCGCTCGTGTTTTGACCCCGGCTTGTTTTCTGGTTTCTCTTTGGTTCTGATTTTTGGCTTGACATATCCGATTTGTTACTGACCCAGACTGTCTGACCCTTCTTCTTTCTGATGGCCCCAGCACAACAGCAGCGCAGGGACTGTCGCCCAATTTGCATCTGCTGCCTAGGGCAGCACGTCAATTAGGCAGGGACAGTGGACAGGGTTCCAGTTAGGGCTCACTGTACCTCCCTTGATGTGACAGTAAACATAATAGGTATCTCCAAGTTCATAACTTGTCCCTGACTGTGTATGGTTCGACAACTGTCAGTCTCAGACCCAAGGATTCACATTACATTCCCAAGAGATATATCAAAGATTGACGGTTTAGCTGTTTGCCTCGCGTCTTCCATAAAATCTTCTGTAATGGAATACAAACTTAGGACCTCATGTATGAAAACTGTCTAGGTTGCCCATAGCAACCAATCAGAGCTCAACTTTCATTTCATTTAGTGCTCTAAAAAATTAAAGGGGAGCTCTGATTGGTTGCTATGGACAACAAAGAAAGTCTTAGACCTAAACAGTTTTCATACATGTCCCCCCTTAATGTATTCAAGAAGAAAAAAAACTCTAAGATTTTAGGAGGTAAAAAAAAGAAGCTGGGTCTAAATATATTAAATATGTTACATATCTGTTATGGGGTCCACTCCCTTTTTTATTACTTAAAGGGGTATTCTCACCATAAAGATTGGCTTTAAATGTGTAGGTAAAGATAAATAAAGACTATTACCAAATAAATTGCTGTTCTGATATTTCTTCATTTTAGAGTTACAAAACAAGGAGGGGGAGACACAGTATAGCGCACACTAGCACAATAAAAGAGATTCCAAAAGTAAAATGTTAGTATGTATGCAATATACTAACCTTTGGAGGTTGTTCTTTATGAAGTACAATGCTTCCTGATGCTTTATGATGTGTGAACCAGATGATAGATGCAATAAAATAAACATCCAGTGCTGTCATTCTTTTGAAGAAAAATAGAGATTTATAGGTGAATAAATCTCACCCTGCACTGCGATTCTTTTTAGAGTTAGTGTACTTAATATCTCCAGCTTGTTTACCCAATTTTTTTTTAGTTATTGACCACCCCTCTCTGCGCTAGCAGTGCTGGCCAGGATGCTGATGTCACTCCTTGTAGTCTTATCAGGAGCACAGGAGCTTGTTTATCTTTTTCAATAACAAACTTGAACCCTTTAGACCCCTTTGCCCCACTATTATCTCCTTCCATCACCAATGTCCCTCTAATAGGCAGGCTCTGTGAAATAGCCTGATGAGAAAACCCCTTTAACCAATGTGTCAAGTGCTAGTGATCACACATGCTCAGTGGCTCTATCCCACTGTCCAGATCCTCTCGTACATGGCTGGCTGCTTGATTCCATTTATTTTGCAGACAGTGAAAAAACCTTAAGGGAGACTAGAGAGGCTTCTTTTCAGCAGTACTACAAAAATTAGGTGGACATTGAAGGAGGGACTCAAAGAAGTCTAATGGGCATGTTACACCAATATCTAAACATGGCATCATTTGCCTTTTTTAATTATTATAATGACAAAATTGTTCTGTTGTGTCTGACTTAGTAAAGAAGTGTAATGCATACAGTGGGGAAAAAAAGTATATTTGCGGTACAACTTCTTTGAATGCCAAGAGAATTGCTTTCATTTTTGTATCATATTCTGTCAGCAATAACCTTTTAAAATAAAAAATAACAAAATGCAGAACTCAGAAGTATAAAGATTTGATTTCCAAATGACCAGTCCTGACCAAGACCAGGAAATCTAATTAAAAAAAGGTTGTAGCCTTCTAAAACAAAAATGAAATAGAAGCTTTACTTAATTGACCCATTTCACAGCAGCGTTTCAGCTCAACAATGGAGACTTTTCAAGCCTTGAAAAAGCTCTTCAGTTGAGCTGAAATATCACAGTGATATGGGTCAATAAAGTGCACTTTGTTTATTAATATTACTATTATTATTGTTATTATGCTGCTTCCTTTTTATGTGTTTTTCAAATTTAAGATTTGCCTTTTTAAGGTTTTATTTCATAGTGTATCAGATATTTTGTAAGCATCATTTTCATGTACACTGTTCAGTCATGACCTCAAAATCACCTGCCTTATACTGCATAAGTCCCCTTGTGATGCAGAAAAGCTCCAGCCATATAATATATGGTACCAAAATGTTACCAGCAAAACCTTTAACAGTCAGATGCCTCTGCCATTATTTTGCACTGAGCTTTTTTTTTTTTTTTTTAATTTTTAAATCTTCTAAGTCTCTCATCTTCATCCATGCTGAATATATATATTGTCTATGTCAAAAAGCAAATCACAGACGTATGAAAAATAGACTAAAAATCTTGGACAGGAAAGATCTAACCAGCCCAGGGTCAGATTTGCATATGTAGGGGCACATGGGCTTCCCATGGCGGAACCCCTGTGCTGGTGGAAGAACCTATGATCAAAAAGAAAATAATTGTGAGTCAGAATGAACTGTAAAAGACAAATAATGAAATGATTATGACCAGAATGGCGAGTCCCGTTGGATCTAAGGAAATGAGACAGCAATTTTATACCGACATCATGAGGGATTGAACTATACAATGCTAAGACTAGAGATGGGCGAATTTCTCAAAAATTCGATTCGCTGACGTCGCCGAATTTTCCAACCAAATCTATTTCGTCCCGAATTACTTCGGGATGAATCGCGTTAAAAAACAGCTATTTCCTGGCTGCAGAGAGCCTGTAGGGTGCTTTAGAACATTGTGCCATGCTTAAATATGCAGAGGGAGCTTAGTTTGGTCTTCATACAATGCTGTGTTTTAGTATGACACGCACTTGACTGCCACCGCTCTTAGAATCGCTTCACTCACAGGGGCAAAACTGAAGCGGGAATGCAGCCTGATAAAGTCATGGCAGCGCCAGCTGGAAAAAAAACAAGCTGAGGGCTAAGATCCTACGATAGCGTCAAAGAATACAGTAGTAGGTTACTGGAGCCGCCACAGATCGCAGTACAGTAAGGGGACTATGGCAATAGCCTCGCCAGGGAGCGGAATCTAAGTAGGTCTCGGTTTTCACCAGAGCCCGCCGCAAAGTGGGATGGACTTTCTGCAGCGGGAGTCTACCAGGTCGTTACCCCTGATGTGACTTGCTTGCGGTGGCAGCCGAGGTGTAGCGAGGTACAAAATCGTAAGGCAAACTCGGAGTCGGGGACAAGTGTAAGGTCAGGACAGCCGGCAAGGATCGTGGTCAAGGGACAGAGCCAAGAGGTACGGTACATGGATATGACAGACGAGGCTCAAGGAGGAGGCGGAGGAGGTTTTTCCTGTCTGTAATTTGGACATATGATTCACATTCTTCATACTGAAGAAGTTCATCCAAAGCCAGTTTTGCAGCATTTGCTTGTTCTTCAATATTCCAGTTTTGTACTAAATTCAATCACTAATGGCACCGAATGTATTAATGAAGAAGATGAAGGAAGTAGATTTTCCTTGGCCAAAAATGGTTTCGGAACGTTAGCAAACTGAATATGGAGGATTTCTCTATAGTATTTGAGTTTGTCCTCCCTCTCAGCAGCTGGAAAAAAGGTTCCCATTTTGGACTGGTAGTGAGGATCCAAGAGGGTGGAGAGCCAGAAGTTATCCCTCTGCTGGATGGTGACTATTCGGCTGTCACTAGCTAGTCAAATCAGCATGCTGCGGGTAATGTGCGCAAGTGATTCTGAGGGACTCCCTGTCTCCATCTCCACTGTATACTGCCATGGTGCTTGGGGGTGCTTGGGGGACAGTGGCACAATGACAGAGTGTGTAGGTCATGGCAGCAGCCACAGCAACAGCATGAGGTCACACAGTGGCACAATGACATTCTGGAGGTGACAAAAACAGGAGTAGGCCACAGAGGGGCACAATGACACAGTGTGGAGGGCATGGCACCAGCAACAGCAACAGCAGCAGCAGCATGAGGTCAGAGATTGGCACAATGACACAGTGTGGAGGTCACGGCAGCAGCAACAGGAGCAGAAGCATGAGGTCATAGAGTGTAGAGGTGGGTGGCAATACAAGTCCCTGGTAAAGATGGTGGTAGGCAGATGGAGAAAATTGGCAGCATATGTGTGGCATCAGGTGGGTGGCTGCAACAGAATAGTGGCTGAGGCAGGTAGTTTGAATCCAGACACATTTCTCAAAGTTTTGGTGAGGCGTCATGGCTGATGTAATCTTATGCCTATGGCAGTGGTGTCTGGAAATCCTGGCCGATCCACGCTTGATTAATCTTGACAAAGGTCAGTCGTTCCACATTTCCGGTGGACAAGACGGTTCTCCTTGGGGTCACGATGGCCACCACCGCACTGAACACCCGCTCTGATGCCACACTACTGGCCGGGCAGGACAGCTTTTCCAGTGCAAACTCGCCAAGTTATGGTCACACATCCAGTTTGGCTGCCCAGTAGTCCAGCGGATCTTCTAACTGGGGTGGCAGAGTGCATCTGGACCGGGGGATGATGGCAAAGAGAAACCGCTCCCTTCTGCAGAGGTGGTGGAGCCTTGATTGGCTGTAATGGCATGCGTGCCACTAGTCGCTGCTGCTGCTGTTGCTGCGGCGGCAGGATGGACCACTACATCTGAGCCACGTTTCTCCCAGGCCACCGGATGGGGACGCTGCATGTGTTGACGTAGGGCCGTGGTGGCAACGTTAGCTCCCTGGCCACGCTACACTTTCTGCCCACAGATTCTACATATACCAATGTTCGGCTCCTCCGGTGTCTTTGTAAAAAACTGCCACATGGCCGAGTAGTTGATTTTATCGCCAACGCTCCGCACTGAGTGACTACTACCGCCGTTGCCTCTCTGAGTCCCTGTGCCGCTACTTTCTTGGACTTGCGAAGTGGGTTTTCTACCCCGTGGCCGTTTAGCTCCCGACCTCATACTGCTGCTACCCTGCTGACTCACGGCCACTCTACCCACTTGCTGGCTGCGCCACTGCATGACGCCCTCTTCTCCTGACGATGATGAAGACCTTGCTGTCCTCCTCAACAGTCTTGGTATGCAGAGGCTGACCCCTCACAACATGACCTCCCATGCCACTATCCACATCCATACTTTGCCGCTTACTGCAAGAATCAGGGGGTGATGTCGGCCCCACTTCTTAGCTGCCAAGTAGCTGCTGACTGTCCTCAAATTGTTCATCCTCGCTGTATAGTGGCATTGAGCCCAGACCACATAGTAGATCTCTGGCTGATGGAACCGACGGTTCAGAGGCGGGTTAAAGACAGGTGAGGGCTGCTGACCCGCTCCTGGGCCATGCCAACTAAGGGTTGTGTCTGACGTTCCCACCGACTCTTGGCTGGGGTTTTCAGATGTTATCTGGGAGGAAGTGGATGACCTAGTCAACCAATCAAGAACCCTTGGGTTGCTGGTCAACACACGGCCGCTAGATGGCAGCGGCAGTTCTGGCCTCACCGAGTGACCCCAGCTGCGACGTCCCCTTACTGTGCTGCGACCTGTGCCTGCTCCAGGAATGTTTGTGCCACTGCCACTCGCGTGTGAAGAGCCTGCCACCTCTCTGTCTGACACACTGTTTGTTCAAAAATTGACAGACTCTGTTTAATGAAGATATCTGTATATGATAAATACACACCCTGTATTTGACTCCAAATGAACCCACTAACAGGCTTGGGCGACCCTTGGATATAAATTGCGCTACAGAAATAAGCAGCAAAAAATTATCTTGTATGTGGCGTGTTAAAACGCCATGTATTTTACTGATTTAAAAAGCGAACCTGTTTAAATTTAAAACCTCCAGATAAAAATTTTACGCTACAGGGATCAACAGGAAAAATGTCGTTTTTGGGCGTTGAAAAACACTGTTTCTTTTACGCTGCAAAAGCACAAACATGTTTAAATTAAAAACCCTTGGATTATATTAGCAAAAAAAAATGAGCAGCAAAAATTAACTGGTATGTGGCGTGTTAAAACGCGTGTTTTTTACTGACACAAAAGCAGAAACAGCTTTTTTAAACCCTTTGGACATAAATGTGCTAAGGAATCAAAGGAAAAAATTTGTCTTTGACGTTTAAAAAAAAACGTTTCTTTTTTGATACAAAAGCACAAAACGCTTTTTTACCCCTTTGGGTATAATTGCGCAAAGAAAAGAAGCAAAAAAATTAAAATGGTATGTGGTTTGTAAAAACACCATTTCTTTTACTGAATACAAAAGCAAAAACAGGCTTAGACAACTCTTGGATATTCAATGTGCTCCACAACTGACCAGATGGCATTAAAATGTATATGCAGCAGAATTGGACCCACACTGGACTTCAATTACAATACCCCACAAACTGAATCAAAATTAGAACGGAAGAGGAGCAGTCTCTGATAAAAGCTGTGACACCCCCAAAAATCGCTGTTAAGAACTCATTTCTTTTGTGTGAGATCTCGGCTACTGCAGCTGCAGTACGGCACAGAGAGAGTAGTGTGAGCAGTCAGCGTCGTGTCCGGACTTATATAGTGCGGTGACGTCAAAAAATCCCGCCGGTCTCTGATTGGCTTCATCTCTGCACATGTCATTGAGGATGTTCTTTTCTTCCTCCCAGAGTTCTTTGCCCCATGTCACGCCATGTGCTTGCAGCCATTTTATCAATGAAAAACACGCTTCGTTCCCGCGAATTACCCCAAAATTCAACTTCGTTCAGAACCGAAGTTTTCCAGAATCAATTCACCCATCTCTAGCTACGACATTGATTGAAACAGAATAACAACTTGATTAACTATTATACCCTCCAGTTTATTGAGTAAATCAATAAATTAGGTTAGGTGTAAAATGCTGTTGAAAACTTCTCAGGTTTATCAAGTCTTTGGTAACTAATTTGATGAAGATTTGGATTTGATCATTACTTTCCTCTTGTGCTGGCATTCTTGTGCTTTTCTTTTTAACTTCCGTAAAGGGACTCAACCCTGGCTCTTTTGAACCCTCATTAAGTAGTTCTGTAAGTATCTGAACTCCAGGAAAATCTTCCTCTGAATTTCCCAAAGACCTACATTTTTATTTATCAGCTTTTAGAAAAAACTTTCTCCACTCAATTTTTTAACTGAAGAGTAATACATTTTTAATTCAATCAAAAGAATTGAACCTTGCCGTAGGGACAAAATTGAGACCCTGTGTTAATATATAGTGTTCAGCTATTGTAAAGACTTGATTAGTGAGATTTATGATCTGGTTTGAGGTAACTGATCTGGAGGAGGACGTGATGTTGTCCGTTCCCTTAAAATATAGACGCTCCATCTCTGCTCTAAAAAAGATGGTTGTTGTGAGGAGGGTAAGTTGGAAGATTGTCCCTCTAAATTTTTTACTTCCTAGAGTCTGCTCCCGGTATGAGGGTGTATCCTCTCTGTTTCTGCTTTCTCTTATATTCCATCTCTGTCCAACAACTAAAGATCAGAGGAAGATACACTGGATATGTGGTCTGTCTCTATATTCCTCAGAGAAGTTGTATGCTGTATTTTCTCTCTTTTAGATTGTATAGAAATGATCCAAGGATGCTTGTAGAATCTGTTCCTCTATTATATATATATATATATATATATATATATATATATAATATATATATTATAATATATATATATATATAAAAGAGAGAGAGAGAGAGAGAGAGAAATTGAGAAAAATCCATGGCACTCCAAAGATTTACAGCAAAAGGTGATTTATTCTCCCATGCTCAGAGGCGTCGTTTCAGCTCTCTCACAGAGCCTTTGTCAAGCAATGCTACAAGTGATTACACAGGAGATATATAGCCCGATCCAATCAACCAATTAATTAGTTTATTTACAAGAATATATATAATAGTGCAGTGTAGAACATGTATTTTTAAAAATTACCAAGACCATTATACCGTGTTAGAATATGTACGTACATAATGTGAATACACACAAACCCTTTAAAACAATAGAGTCTGTATAAACAAAAACATAAGATAATTACAAAATTTCAGACTTACAAGGAGGTGGGGAACATGATACGACTCACACAGTGCATATGTCACGGATCCAACATGTGCAGCGTCCTTCTGAAGGAACTGCGCATGTCCAGCATAACTATGCCGATAGGTGGAAGCGTATCCATGGTGACAGGACGCTCAGAGGTACAGCGTCTTCCTTCATGGACTGCGCATACTCGGCCTGCATATCCAGCTCAACGATAGATGTGAAAGCATATCCATAGGGATTTTATTTCTAACACATATGTTTAATATGATCTCCATGTTACAAAACAGATTCATAGCTAAATTAATAGCAATAGATAGGGAGAAATGCACACCACGCTTCAAAGGGGATGTGCAGCGCCTCATCCCAAAAAGGGAAGAAGCACTACACCACCAAAAAAACGCAACGTGTGAACCAGCCCACAATGTGAGATGAATCACACAATGTCCAAACAGTCCCCACAGAGCTCAGTGATGGCGTACTCCAACGCCTAATACTCTCTCTCCTATTTAAATATGTAAACAGTAATCATGGAATACAAAAAAGAAGAAACCAATATATTTCAACACCTATATCATTCAATGTAGAGATAACCACAGACATAAGAATAACAAAGAAAACCCAAATCCAAAATGTCCAAATGTCCCAACCTCCTTGTTTATCATTATCTATAAATAAAAAAGAAAAAGTGTTAAAATTAAATATACAAAAAATATTAAACATAAATAATCACACCTACACAGAAAATGCAGAAAAGAAAAAAGGGGAGGACAGCATCTACATGTTGTGGGAAATAGCAAAATCAATATTAAGGCCATGGGGTTTAAGTGTATTTAATCGAAATATCCATTCTAGCTCACGTTTTTTTTTAATAGCAGTAAACAATCACCACCACGTTTAGGCATGAGAACTTGATCAATAATCATGAATTTAAGATCTTTTTCTGTATGTCCAGCATCTAAAAAATGTTTAGCCACAGGTAAATCTTGTCGTTTTTTACGTATACTATGTCTGTGGTTATTTAAACGGGAGCGCATATCACATTTTGTCTCACCAACATAGAGATATTGACAAGGGCACCAGAGAACATAAATAACCCAATCAGAACTGCAAGTCAAGAACGATTTAATTTTATATTCAACGTGTGTATCAGGATGAATAAAACTGTTCCCTTTCTGCATATAAGGGCAGTTCACACAATTTAAACAGGGAAAACATCCACCTCTAGGGGTCCCTGTGATCGTAATTTGCATAATAGGTCGAGAAGGAATCATAGATTTAACCAATTTATCACGTAAATTAGGAGGTCTGCAGTAAGATGACAAGGGGAGAGTTCGAAAATCCTCAACCTCAGGATAACTTTTTTGTAGGATATTCCAATATTTTTTAATGATCTTATTAATATTTTGACTATCTTCGCTATGTTTAGAGACAAAGGCTATACGTTTGACTCTTGACTTCCCTTTTTGTTGAAAAACTTGGGAGCGTTTCATATTGCGAATTTTCTGAGCATGAAAATTAAGTAAAGTTGGAGGATTTCCTCTTTCCTTAAAATTATCAATCATCAAATTCAAAGAGTTCTAAAATTCAAGATCATCTTCCACTATCCTTCTAGCCCTGAGCATTTGACTATAGGGAAGTGATTTTACCATTGGACGGGATGAAAACTTGAATAATGTAGCAAATTATTTTTATCTGTATGTTTAACAAACAACTTTGTTGTCAAGCGATTTCCATTAATTAAAACATTAGTGTCCAAGAATTGTACTGTTTGTTCAGAATGTATCAAAGTAAACTGTAATCCCTATCAATGGAATTCAGGTATAAATGAAACTCTAGAAGTTCTTCCATAGTGCCTGTCCAAATGAGGAAGACATCGTCTATGTACCTTCACCACGCAAGAACCTTATTGAAGTGGTGGGATACATAAACAAAGTCCTCCTCAAAAAGTGTGACAACAAAATTAGCATATGTGGGCGCAACATTAGTGCCCATGGCTGTACCCATTAATTGTAAATAGAATTTGTCCTGGAAAGAAAAATAGTTACAGGTAAGTACCAATTGGAGGAAAGATAATAGAAATTCCTTGCTGGAATCCATATATTGACTCTTTACCATATATTGACTCTCTTGACCGACTCAAGCCCTAGATCATGTCTAATGGACGTATATAGACTGACTATATCAAAGGAAGCCAAAATGGCTGGGATTATGATATCTTGTATTTACCAAGAATCTGGTGTCCTGAATAAAGATTTGCTTGATTGTATATTGTCTCAACACCCTATCCAAAAAAATAGAGATGTTATCAAATAATGAACCCCTGCCCGAAACTATGGGGCGCCCTGAGGGGTTATGTAGAGATTTATGAATCTTGGGTAGCAAATATAATACTGGTGTAACAGGATGTTTAACTATCAAAAAATCTTTTAATGCTTGATCAATTAGCCCAACTGAATGAGCCTTATCAACAATTGATGATATTTTTTTAGAAAATTCCCATTTGGGATCATACTGTAATAATCGATAAACATTACCATCACTCAATTGTCGATAAGCTTCCTGTAAATATAGGGATGTATCCATAATGACAGTAGCACTGCCTTTATCGGCGGGCTTGATGGTCAATTCACTGTTATCCATTAATTCCTTCAACGCAGTATATTTTTGTGTTGTCAAATTAGGATGCATAAATTTATTAACTTTAGGGGTACCCTGTAAATCTCGAATCTCTTTCTTAACCAAACTTATGAAAGTATCTATGGCATGGGAATTGACATTTAAGACAAATTCACTGCTAGATGGTAAATTGAAATTTTTAAGGCAGAAAACAGGTTCACTTGAATTTCTCTCAGGAATCGCTATTTGGTTGCTATACCATACACGTAATTTAATCTGACGAAAAAATTGATGCAATTCCAATTCTAGATTAAACCAATCAGTACCTGAATTAGGGCAAAAAGACAATCCCCTAGACAATAAACTCAATTGTACCTCAGATAAAATCACAGAAGAAATATTTACCACCAGTGTATTATTCAATTCTTTTTCGATTGCGATTTCGCTGGAGCATTTTTGTTGACTTTCTGTGATCTGGTTCTTCCTGGATCTGAACCGCCTGCGACCTCCTCTGTGTGTCCGTTTCTTTGTACGTGACGTTCTGTTGTTTTCCTAAAAAACCAGGGGCTAACTCAGAAATATTAGAACCATCAAAAATGTCTCTCTCTTTCTTATCTTTACGGGAACGAAGGAAGATCCTTAGTCCAAGAATAAACATGACCTTCATCATAGTCTCTCTGGTCTCTATACCATTTCCTACGCTTAGTTTCCTCAAGATCAACTCTAAACTTTTCTAGAAAAACTTTCTGTTGTAGTGCTTCTTCCCTTTTTGGGATGAGGCGCTGCACATCCCCTTTCCCCTTTGAAGAACGGTGTGCATTTCTCCCTATCTATTGCTATTAATTTAGCTATGAATCTGTTTTGTAACATGGAGATCATATTAAACGTATGTGTTAGAAATAAAATCCCTATGAATATGCTTCCATGTCTATCGTTGAGCTGGATATGCAGGCCGAGTATGCGCAGTCCAAGAAGGAAGACGCTGTACCTCTGAGCGTCCTGTCACCATGGATATGCTTCCACCTATCGGCATAGTTATGCTGGACATGCGCAGTTCCTTCAGAAGTACGCTGCACATGTTGGATCCGCGACATATGCACTGTGTGAGTCGGATCATGTTCCCCACCTCCTTGTAAGTCTGAAATTTTGTAATTATCTTATGTTTTTGTTTATACAGACTCTATTGTTTTAAAGGGTTTGTGTGTATTCACATTATGTATGTACATATTCTAACATGGTATAATGGTCTTGGTAATTTTTAAAAATACATGTTCTACACTGAACTATTATATATATTCTTGTAAATGAACTAATTAATTGGTTGATTCGATCAGGCTATATATTTCCTGTGTAATCACTTGTAGCATTGCTTGACAAAGACTCTGTGAGAGAGCTGAAACGTTGCTTCTGTAGCATGGGAGAATAAATCACCTATTGCTGTAAATATTTGGAGTGCCGTGGATTTTTCTGAATTCTATCTATGGATGATCTCTTGTATCGGAGGTATCGCTGCGGGCACCCATCTCTTTGAACGCCTTTGAAGGAGTGCTGCTTTTTTTGCTATTTTATATATATATATATATATATATATATATATATATATATATAATATATATATATAATATATATATATAATATAATATATACAGTTGAAACAAGAAGTTTGCATGCACTACATAAAAAGACACATATGCATGTCTTCTCACTATGTCACCATGAAGTCAGAATACACTTTACCCATTTTAGGTCAATTAGGATTACCAAAATTACCAAATGCAAAAAATGGAATTAATCTGGCTTTTATATGTTTCTTTTGAAGTATTGTCTTCTTCCTGGCAGAGTAGCCTTTAAGCCTATGTTGATACAGTACTCGTTTAAATGTGGATAATGACACAATCTTACCAACTTCTGCCAGCATCCTTACAAGGTCTTTTTCTTTTGTTCTTGGGTTGATATGTACATGTCGGACCAAAGCACATTCATTTCTGAGACACAGAACCCGTCTCCTTCCTGAGCATTATGATAGCTGGACACTCCCATCTTTTTTGAACTTGCATATAATTGTTTGTACAGATGAACAAGGCACCTTCAGGTGTCTGCAAATTGCACCCAAGGAGGATCCAGACTTGTGCAAGTCCACAAATCTCTCCCTGATATCTTGGTTAATTTCTTTAGATTTTCCCATGATGTTACACACAAAAGCAGTGCTGTGCTTTACAATACATCCACAGGTATGTCTCTAATTACTTAAAGGCATAGTAATCCTAGTGTATGTAAACTTTTGACTTTGCAGAAAATAATAACAATGCCTTACAAATTCTGTCTCTGGCATTCTGGCATTTGGCAAATATAAATAATTTTGGTAATCCTAATTGAGCTAATATGGTTAAGGTTTATTCTGATTTCATGTCAGATAGTGAGAAAAACATGAAAACATGCATTCATGTCTTATAGTTTATGCAACGTTCTGTCGTCTACACTAAATATATATTATATATATATATTATATATATATATATATATTATATATATATAATATATATTATATGTGGGGGTTCAGCTCAGTCACAGGGACAGCAGACTCCAGATAGTTCAACTTGAATGGGTTTTTATTTAAAGAAGTCCAAAGAGAACAAAAATAGCTTGACTTCAGGCAGGGTGCAAACAACATAATATGTAACCTTGCTTCAGGCATCAAAAGGGTTAACAGAAAACAGGTTCAGCTCACCATACAGTCTCTCGAGCACATAAGGTCTCTGTCAGCGTCTCTGACAGAGACTCGCACAGCAGAACCATCCTCCACAACTCCAGGCTACCACACCCAGCACTCCTGACTTCCTGGCTTTTATAGGCCAAGGAAATCCTAGGATGAATATGTGGGAGCAGTCATCCCACCCAGCTCTAAGACTGCTCCGGTAAAAGCTGACCCAGAATATCACTGCTCTAAGCAGTGATACAAAAATAAACAAGATGTCTGCAACCTAAGGTTGCAAACCTATTTACTCGCCTTCACTTCACCGCAGCCCTAAGCCACAGTAACACATATCGGCCGTCGATGACCAGGCCTTGTGCTTTGTCACAATATATATATAGTTTATGAAAATAGACTAAAGCATAACTTTTAATATGTTAACCTACTAAAAATGTTTTAGAAAAAGATCAAATACCAAAAATAGGACAATTGCAAACAATAAATGACTGTCTATAAACCAGAAGGCTTCAGCACACAGTATGAAGAGAAAAATTTTAAATTGCAGAGAGACATGCAATAAGCTAGCCTTTTATCACCTCTACTCTTTGCAATGATGATGGAATCATTAGCAGTTATGTTTAGAAGTAATCCTCAAATCTTTGGTTTTGGTTCACAAAATACACATGATAAAATGTCCATATATACATATGATGGTATGCTGCTTGTAGAGACTAAATATAAGTGCCCAGTACCAATAACATAAAAAATAAAAAAAAATTGGGAGTCTTTCCGGTCTAATTATTAATTAGAAAGAGACTGATGTCATGGGGCTGGCGCGGGTGCCGCTGCCCCCCGCGGCCGCCCCCCTACCCGCAGGGGGTCCGACGCAGGTGCCGCAGCTGCCCGCGACCATCCCCCTGCTGCCCGCGACCACCCCCCTGCTGTCCGGGTCCCGGCGCCGGCTCACTTACCCGTCCACGCTCCTGTGTACGCTGTTCCTGCCTGTCCTGGCTGCCGCGCGCGTACCCGCTGCCAAGGGCACGTGCGCGACGGCTGGTCTGGATTTAAAAGGCCAGTGCGACGGTATTTTGGTCAATACCGGGGGCTACTTAGACTCTGCTCCCTGGCGTGGCTTAACTATCATCGCTTGCGGTGGTCCAGCGAATCCACTGAACCCTTACAGTACAATCTGGCCATGGATTACGCCAGGGTACCTTTGCCTGAGCTCCGGGATGTCACGACGGCCATCGCCCAGCAGAGCCAGCGTATTGACCAGCTCTCGGCCATGATGCAAAATCTTGCGGCCCGTCTACCTCTGCCTGCGGCCGCTACCGCAACGCCAGCACCTGTTGCTCCTGCAGCCATGGCTCTACCTGCTCCTGCACCGGGACCTTCTCTGCATCTGCCGCTGCCTTCACACTATGATGGGGACCCGAAGAAGTGCAGAGGCTTCATCAGTCAATGCTCCATCCATATCGAGATGCTGGGGCATCAATTCTCTACCGAGCGGGCTAAGGTGGCCTTCATAATTAGCCTCTTATCGGGGGAAGCCGTGGCCTGGGCCACTCCACTATGGGACCGAAGGGATCCGTTGACGGCAGATCTGCAAGCCTTCCTCCACGGGTTCCGCACTGTCTTCGAGGAACCTGGCCGCACCTCCTCTGCTGCCGTCTCCGTCAGGGCGACTCCACTGTGGGTCAGTACTCCATGCAGTTCCGCACCCTCGCCTTTGAACTGGACTGGAACAATGAGGCGTTGGTGGCAACCTTCTGGCAAGGCCTCTCTGGGCGCATTAAAGACGAGCTCGCTGATCGGGACCTGCCGTCCACTCTGGACGAACTGATTCGGTTGGCCACCCGAATCGACATAAGGTTTGCCGAGAGAAAACAAAAGCTCCTCCTCCAGTGGGAGGTCACCCGACCACGCCGGCTACCTCATCTGGCTCCTGTTTTTCAACGACCTCCACTTCCTCCGCCCATGGTTCCTGAGGACGAACCCATGCAGGTCGAAAGGGCTCAATTGACGCAGGAGGAACGCTTACAGCGTTGTCAGAGGCAGTTGTGTTTCTACTGTGGTGGTTCTGGCCACTTCATTGGGGACTGTCCGGTGCGCCCAGGAAACTCTTGCACCTAGGGCTCGCAGGAGAGGCATCCCTAGGTGTCAGTGCGGCCTCTCCCCGTCTGACCATTCCTGTACTCTGTGGAATTTCGCCGGACAGCACCTTTCAAGCCACCGCCTTCCTTGATTCGGGATCCGCTGGAAATTTTATCAGCCACGCGCTGGTGTCCAAGTTTCGTCTCCCTGTGACCCCTCTGCAGAAACCCATGTTCGTCTCCTCAGTCAGTGGCGAATGCCTCAAGGATGCTATTCGGTTCTGCTCTCGTCCCTCACCTTGCAGATAGGCGCTCTACAGAAGGAGAATCTGAAACTTCTCGTTCTGCCTCGCTCCTCTTCTAAAATTCTCCTGGGCCTTCCTTGGTTGCAAGAGCATGCTCCGACCCTGGACTGGAACACAGGCGAAATTATCCGTTGGGGGCCTGCGTGCCACTCACGATGCCTCTCTGTACTCCGTCCTGCTCTACGTTCCGCCTCTGTAAAGCCTACGAAGCCTTTGCCGGGTCTGCCCACTCCTTACCAGGATCTAGCCGACGTCTTTTCCGAAAGACAGGTCGAAACTCTTCCCCCGCACCGGCCGTTCGACTGTCCTATTGACCTGCAACCCGGTACTACTCCTCCCCGAGGCAGAGTCTACCCTCCTTCTGTCCCGGAAACCAAGGCGATGTCGGAGTATATTCAGGAGAATCTCCGTAAAGGCTTTATACACAAGTCCTCTTCGCCTGTGGGGGCCGGATTCTTCTTTGTCGAAAAGAAAGATGGAACTCTCCGGCCCTGTATCGATTATCGTGGACTCAATAAAATCACCCCAAAAAATTGATACCCCCTGTCTCTGATCTCAGAACTGTTTGATCGCCTGCGTGGCGCAAATTTTTTTTCCAAGTTGGATTTACACGGAGCTTACAACTTGATTCGTATCCGGGAAGGCGACGAATGGAATACGTCCTTTAATACCCGTGATGGCCACTTTGAATATCTCGTCATGCCGTTTGGCCTCTGCAACGCTTCGGCTGTGTTCCAGAACTTCGTCAACGAGATCTTCCGCGACCTTCTCTACGTCTGTGTCATTGTCTATCTGGACGACATTTTAATCTTCTCTCCAGATCTAGAGACTCACCGCCACCACGTCCGCCAGGTGCTCAGACGTCTACATACCCACCAGCTATAAAGCCAAACTGGAGAAATGGCTGTTTGAACGCACCTCGTTGCCCTTCTTAGGGTACATCATTTCGGACCAAGGTCTCCAGATGGATCCCTCTAAGCTTTCAGTGGTCCTGCAGTGGCCCCCGACCGGTGGGTCTCCGATCCATCCAGCGCTTTTTGGGGTTCGCAATCTATTACAGGCAGTTTGTCCCGCAATTCTCCACGCTGGTGGCGCCACTGGTGGCCCTCACAAAGGAGAATGCTAACCCCAAATCCTGGCATCCTGAAGCCCAAGAAGCCTTTGATCGTCTTAAAGCAGCATTCTCTTCAGCTCCTGTTCTGTCTCGCCCGGACCCGCAGCGTCCATTTGTCCTAGAAGTGGACGCCTCCTCAGTAGGTGCCGGCGCTGTCCTTCTTCAAAAATCCTCCTCTAGGAGATTGCGTACTTGTGGTTTCTTTTCAAAGACCTTCACTCCTGCCGAACGAAATTACACGATCGGTGATCGTGAACTACTGGCTATAAAGTTAGCCCTAGAAGAATGGTGACACTTGCTGGAGGGGGCTCGCCATCCCATCGAGATCTTCACCGATCACAAAAATCTTATGTATCTCAAGTCTGCTCAGCGATTGAATCCTCGACAAGCCCGGTGGTCGCTCTTCTTCACCCGCTTTAACTTCCTCCTTCACTTTCGGCCAGCTGAAAAGAATGTCAGAGCAGACGGCCTCTCTAGATCCTCGGACACTGTGGGCCCAGAGCCGCCTCTGCAGCACATAATTCCTCCTGAACGTCTCCTCACGGCGGCTCCCGTGGATCTTCAACATCTACCCCCTGGGAAGATCTTCGTCCGTCCTGCCATACGGCCTCGGATCCTTAAGTGGGGACATTCCTCTCGAATAGCGGTTCATCCTGGAGTCCATAAGTCCCTGCAGCTAATCTCCCATTATTATTGGTGGCCCAATCTCGCTTAAGATGTTAGAGACTTTGTCCTGGCCTGTACCTCCTGTGCCCGTAACAAGGTCCCTCGTCTCAGACCCGTGGGTCTGCTTCTGCCCTCTCCCCCGGTGCCAGAAAGACTTGTCCCATATTGCCATGGATTTTGCTACTGACCTCCCACCTCCTCGTAAACAAAGGTCATCTGAGTGGGACTGATAGATTTTCAAAGATGCTCAAATTTGTTCCCCTGCCCGGGTTACCCTCTGCCCCCCAGCTGGCCACGCAGTTCTTCCACCACATTTTTCAGCTACACGGGCTCCCATTGCATATCATCTCGGATAGGGGGGTCCAGTTTGTGTCGAAATTCTGGCGGGCTCTGTGTGCTCAGTTGCAGGTTCAGCTAGACTTCTCATCTGCATATCACCCTCAAACCAATTGGCAGGTAGAGAGGATCAACCAAGTTTTAGTTACCTATCTACGTCATTCTGTGTCCGCCCGTCAGGATAACTGGTCTGACCTCCTCCCCTGGGCAGAATTTTCGTATAATTCCTTTGACTCAGAGTCTGCTGGAGCCTCTCCCTTTTTTGTTGTGTTTGGGCTACATCCCCGCCCGCCTCTCCCTCTGGCTACCTCGTCTCACGTCCCTGCCGTAGATGCCCAAGTACAGGACATCAAGGCACGTTGGCAAGTCACACGACAGGCCGGGTTCCGGCGCCGGCTCACTTACCCGTCCACGCTCCTGTGTACGCTGCTTCTACCTGTCCTGGACGCCGCGCGTGTACCCTAGGGCACGCGCTCGACGCCTGGTCTGGATTTAAAGAGCCAGTGCACCGGTAATTTGGTCAATTGCCGGCCGCTGGTCCTATATAAGGAATACGCCCCCAACACTCTCTGCCAGATTGTTGGTGTGCGCTGCCTAGTTTTGAGAGTATTGGTATAAGTCCTGTCTGATTACCCGTGTACCAGTCCGTTCCGCTACGTTTCCTGACCTTGCCTGTTTGCCGCCTGCCTGACATTCTGCCCGTCTCTGACCACGAACCTCTGCCGCCTGCCCTGACATTCTGCCCGTCTCTGACCACGAACCTCTGCCGCCTGCCCTGACCTTCTGCCTGTCCCCGACTAAAATCTCTGGATTTTCGATTCTGTACCACACATTTCCCCGGCCGCCATCGCAAGCAAGTCCACGTCAGGGTAGCGAAACCCGGTAGCCTCACGCCGCAGCAAGTCCATCCCGCTTTGCGGCGGACTCTGGTGAATACAACAAAACAAAAAAGTTCTGTAATATCCAGTGAATCATGGAGGAGTGGACCTTCCTTATTTCAGCTTTAATTACAATACTTTTATGTATCAGACCATAAGATATACCTTTAAATTGTAAGTCACTTGTTAAATAAATGTCAAAAGGGATATTTTGAACTTCTACACCTTTTGATTTTTTTTTTATAATGTTTAAACTTTTTTGTTTTTACTTTTACACTTGACTACTAGAGGGCGTGTTTCAATAGTAATACATTGCAGAAAAGTGTACAATAATGGCTCTTCTATTATAAACTGCCTCAGGCACCGTGTATTTGGTGTAGTAAGATAGTAAAATATCAGCCTGGAGACTTTTTTTAGGCTCCTGGCTCCCATAGTATCCAGTTGGCACCTTGACATTGGTCAATGAAACAGTGGGCAGCACCGTTTTTCAGCCACTTAGATGCCATGGTTGCATTTACCATGGCATATAAGACCCAATCCAGAATTTGCCAGCAATTGCAGGAAAATTGTACAAACAATCAACAGCCTATGTGGTTCTATGTAGACTTATTTGTCTACATTGTTACAAAGTTTAAACAAATCTGAAGGTCCTGTTATATCAACAATGTGCACATAAAAAAACACAAAATTATCACAGATACTGTAAGTAGATGGGCATCTCCCAAATACACAAGTTAATTCAAGTCAAGAAACCATTATGGTTCATACAAATTGCCATGTCATAAAATTATGTTTTTTGTTTTGTTTTTTAACCCTGTTTTATTGTTATTAAGCTTTTATTTTTTTTTATAACAAAATTTGTAACTTTTGTTTTCTAATATACATTATAAACAATATTGGTTCATATTGCATTAGGAATACCAGGCATAAATATAAAAAATTAAAAAGTCATTGCCTTCACCTGAGATCACAGTTTTGTGACACTGAAGGAGTTGTAGTGTAACATTTGTAGGTCCCCCTTGGTGCATTACAGAGTAATTATGCCCAAAATATTCATAGGGCCCCCATTAGTGCCCCTATATAGAAGTTTGTAGTTCTCTCAACTAAGGCAAGTAGATAGGTAGACCCCACCTGTTATATGGTCATTAGGTAGGCAATATTAACTACTGAAACAAAAGTGGCACAATTGCAAAGTTCTGTCATTGTTTAAAGGTGAATAGATTTAGCTCATGCACTGAAAATGGTGTGGTGGTGTCTCATCTCCATTGTGTTCTGCGTTATCAGCCATTGATTTACTATTTTAATCCCCTAACTACAAAGTCTACATGTTTTCTTGGGAATTCTCACATGTGATCAATGTTTCCCTGTATGTTAACCAAATCAATCTATGATGATCAAATGACAAAGTTAATCATCTGATGATTTACAAAATAAGGCAACCTGATCTCTTGGAGACAACTGATGTGGTGCATTGGATTTCAGTAAATAGACTGCAAAAACCACATTGAGTCAAAGGGTTTTATCATAAACAACATTTATTAAGGAGATAGATGTTTGACCTTACTGATCAGGCATTTCAGACACTGCTGTTCATGAAAATGGGGGTACTGGAACCCTGTGAGATTTGAACAGTGGTTGCACTTTGTCACTGCCGCTCTATTTACTGACTATGTAACTGCTAAAGATAGCCAAGTACAGTGCTTGGACCCCTACCAATCAGACATATTAATAATAATAATCTTTATTTATATAGCGCCAACATATTCCGCAGCACTTTACAATTTAGAGGTTATAAGCATAGAAAAAAACAAACATTACATTATAAAAAAAGCTATTTACAAATCAGAGGTGTGAGGGTCCTGCTCCCAAGAGGTTACAATCTATTAGGATTTATGGGTGAGACAAAGGTTGAGAAATGCTTGATTTACAATGGTCCAGCCATGTTACATAAATATGTGGTATTTTACATAAAACTTGAATGAACCTGCCACTCTGACAGTACATCTATATACAGATAAGTGCCCGTGAGTGCCCAAGTGCAGGAAGTGACGAATGTGTGTGACTGAATTTGGTGGGAGAATGATCTTGATAAATCTACTTAATAAAATGGGTTTTCAGAGAGCACTTAAAACTATGAGGGTTGTGAGTGTGCCTGATCGTACGGGGTAACATGTTATAGAGAACTGGTGCAGCATCAGCAATATATTGGAGAAGGGCATGGGAGGTTCGGATGACAGAGGCGTGTAATCTCAGATCCTCAATAGAGCGGAGAGACCGGGTAGGAGGGTAAACAGAGATGAGGGATGAGGTGTAGGGTGGCACAGAACTATGAAAAGCTTTATGGGTGAGAGTGAGGAGTTTCTGTTTTATTCTGTACTGAATGGGCAACCAGTGCAGTGACTGACACCGGGTAGAGGCATCAGTATTGCGGCTGTAAAGAAAGATGAGCCTGGTTGCTGCATTCAGGACAGATTAGAGTGAGGAGAGTTTACTGAGAGTGAGACCAACTAGTAGGGAGTTACAGTATTCAAGATGAGAAAGAATAAGAGCAACAATAAGAGTCTGTGTTGTTTACAGAGTAAGAAAAGGACGGATTCTGGAGATGTTCTTGAGGTGCAGGTGACAGGAGCAGGCAAAGGATATAGGGGGTGAAGGACAGATCGGAATCTAGTATAACCCTAAGACAGCGGGCCTGCTGCTTAGGAGTGTTAATTGTTCAAAAGCATTATCTCATCAATAACCACTATGTGCAATGCTACAGTGCTTATTGACAGGGCTGAATGTTACATGGTTGATACTCTACAGACAGTGTTACCACAGAAGGAGACAGTGGCAGAGGATAACTCCTGCTGACATAAAGCTAAAGACTAGAAGCAGTGCAGGATACTACAGTTCTCATACTATTATGAGAACATGCTATTGTAAACCCAGCCTCCCAGACTTTCTGACTGATAAAAGACAGCGGGGAGTAACATCACAAGCTCGGCCACATCTGCTATAACACAGAGCTGGTTGGTAATCTTAGAAAAAATTTGCACACAAGCTTAATTGAAAACCAACTATATCATTAAAATGAAGCAAAATCAGAACAGCAGTGTATTTCATACTGCCACAAGTAGCAACATATGATGGCACATGACTTGTTCAGGAATTTGTAGGACTGTGCCACTACTCAACCTCCTGCCATGTGCATGATACCATGGGGACTTTTCAGTTTTCATATCTCCAATCTAGAAAATAGATAAACATGTTTTTACTACCACGTTTCCAGGTCTCTATTTCAGTTGGCTTCTCAGCTATCAGTGTAAAAAGTCACATTTAACTGTATAAGACTGCAGAAGTCCTGGAGCAGAACGTGAAATTGGCCATTGACATGTTAACTTGTAAATGCTGTTTGGGTTTGAAGCCTTGTTGGCGGCATTTGTTTATAAAAGTAAACACTGCATATATAATTTTTTATTCCTACAACAGCCCGAGGACAGAAAAAACTCCAGTCAGCTGTTTGTTTCATTTCAATGCATTTAATAACAGTGCTATAAAGATCAGATCCTGGGAGATTGTTATTAAACAAATTTATCTGTAGTCTGACTGCACAATGACTGGCATACATAATTTTACACAAGAGTTTTTTCCATCTTAGATTGATAAAGGTCTGAGCTTTTCAAATACTTTGTCTAGCTTGAGGCCTAAGTACCGACTTGAAGAGAAAAACACAATTCTTATTTGCTTTACTGCAAATGAATATCTTTTGGGGACCTTTAAGCTTTATTCAGTTAAGGGAAAATAAGGAAAGTTATCCACTTTATTATTCTTGTTTAATGAGAAAAACACCAAAAAACATATTTGTAAACTGTAATTAGATCACCCCTAAGCCATGTTTTTTGCCAAGTTGAATAACCCCAAGTTTGATGAACTATCTTGCTATTGCAATTCAGCCATTCCTCTAACCAACTTGGTTGTCCTTCAATGTACCCGTTCCAACTACCATTTGTGGCTTCACTAGTAATTTATTTAAAACCAAAACTATTTTCTTTTCTTAAATATTTGTCTCTTTTGATGCACCCAATGATTTTATTTGCCTTGAAGGTCAATAAACATATCAATAATAAGATGAAGCATACATTTCTTAAATGGAGCCAATCATCTCAACCAGGGGTTGTTTATTTAAAAAAATCCATTTTGTTACAAAAGAGCCCAAGCAATAAGCTGATCTAGGGTGTTTTGCTGCTAGAGCCCCCAGAGCTCTATTTTAATTTGGTGAGCTGAGCGAAATCCATTCTTTGCTCAACTGAACTCTTGAATTGCCAACCCCTTTACTTGACTCACATTTGCCTAACAGAGTAGTTAGAAATAGGGTTTCTAAACCAGGAAGCCTTCTTTTGCACAGCTAAACACTGTTCCAGTTCAGATAAGGGACAGTTACTCTGTTACTGTCAGGCTGGGTCTACACAGCAAAGTGAAAATGCCGTCCAAAATCAGACAGCATTTTCACATTGCTGGAACGCGCCGCACTGCCATCTTTTGCGCGGTCGGATTTTGGATTCCCAATGGCCCAGTATATTGGGGCTGCGGGAATCCGATGTTGATCTGGCAGAATATACAACATGTTCTATATTCCACCAGACGGTTTGCAGTTTAGGAAAACCTCAATTAGAAATCTGTGCTGTGTAGACTAAAGCACACATTTTCTATTGAGGGCTACACAGTGCTGGGTGCGTCGGTTTTCAAAATACTGAAGCTGCTGAAAACCCGGCCCATCCAGTGCTGTGTAGACTTAGCCTTATGGAGATATTTTGCTGTCAATTATGCAAAAACTGTTGCCACTCATGAGCCCAGTGTAATTAGCATTAAAGAGGCACTTGGGGAAAATTATAAATGGCTCTTTTAGGATTTCTTCCACTACATTTGAGGATAGAAGATAATGATGACTCATGTAGACCACTTTTGTCAAAGCTTGAATGTCAAAGTCTGCAATTCAGAAACGGTCTATGTTCCATTTGAACTGATGTCTCACAACACTCAACAGCAGGGAGATATCTTTGTGCTGTTCACACTATGTTATTTTCTAGTTTAGTTTGAAGCTTATTCCATTATACAAGAAAGCAAAAACACATCTACACTGCTGCTACTGTCATCCTGCATGAGTTCCTTACTGTGTCATTTTTCAGGTTGGGATTTCATCTTTTTTGTAACTCAATACAATCTGACTGACGGGACACTAAAGGTTTGTATAGTTCAATTGAGTTTTTGTACAGAGGCCCAGAATAAAACAGTCAGTGATATGCAAAATGTTCAATCAGTGTATAATATGAAATAATGCTAGGAGATGCAAAATAATCAAAAGGACACATGTTGCAATGAGCCTCTATAACAAAGCAAGTCATGATCTGAGACTAAATTCACCAGAGCAATGTCAGATTGGAAAGTAGAGAGCTAATTGTAATTCTAATGTCATTGGATAACTTGTTGAAAATGAGAAACATAACAATTGTTGTTTTATTTGAAAAAGCAAGCAAAAGTATAAGCACCAAATGAACAACATAAGTACAAAATGGTTGTCATATTCTATCCAGTTTTAAACATTTCATTTTGTGGATCTTAGGGCCCATCTGCTTGGCAAGGATTCATAGTCGGTTTTTAACGTGCAATCAGAATTTCATAACTCTCAAAAACTGACTGTAAAACCATCCCCATAGACCTCAATAGGAAATCCCAGTTGTAGTCTACATGACTCAAATTCTCTGAGGTCAGATTTCAAAACTATTGTTTTTTAAAAAAAAATCTGGAACGTGTTCATTCTTTCACTGCATTTCACTTAGAAAATAGCACAAAATTTACTAATAAGTCAATATGATGTCAAGAAAAACTACCATAAAGTTTTGTTGTCCTTTTTAGCATGTTTTTAGCGTGGAATCGCCAACCACCAATTGAAGAACTGAATCGTAAAATCACACCAAAAACCATGCCAAGAATGACAGTGTAAAATAGTGTTCATATACCCGTCGGATTCTGATTCAGAATCCAGTGAGTATTTTTTCACTTGCTGTGTGGGTGCAGCCTATAAAGTCTTCAAAAGATATTCTGTGAAATTCTTAAAGGAGTTTTCCAGTTTCAGAAAATAACTTATTTTTATACTATATATTTCTGTATTATTTTTTAACTGTTGTTATTTTTTACCAAATCTCTGTTTGCTATAGTTGGCATCCAGTTTATTTCCAGTAGTCATGTATTGGGCTATCATTACAGATACAGCCTCTATCTTAAGCTGAATATTACAGAAAGTGAATTAGTAAGCTATCTAAACCTATTTCCATTTCAATGTGTGGTACTTTGCTATTTCTATACAGTACACCTGTGTTTGAGTGATCTCAGACTCGGGTTTGTCTTCTATTCCCTATATTTAATCACTTATATGCCATGCTACCTACATTCATCTAAAACATCTTCAGACTCCACTGTTTTCTTACTGTGGAAACCCAAAACTCCTACTGTTGCTCTGAATCATGCTTGACTGGATTACTTTAAGGGAATGTGTCATCAGAAGACCTCTTGTTGATTTGTTTTATGTTAAACACACTTTTTAAGAATTTTGGGTTATGTTTGTTTTTTAATTTTCCAAATCACTATCAATATTTTCACAAAATCCTGAAATTCTTCAGTTTTCACTTTGGCCACTAGGCCTAATAATACTCTGATACTTCCAGTTCTTTAGCTTCTCATTATCAGCACAGGCACAGTTACTCTGGAAGGTGACACCAATGTATATAAATAACATAGGATCTACCATACACAATAGGTAATGTTCACCGCTCACCCTCTACCATTTCTGCCCCTCCTTGTATAGTGATTCCTATATAGGTCACATATCATGCTTAAAAAACTCTCCTATAGAAGTCAATGAGTCTGCTGCTGGTCACAGGCTCCTATGTCCATATAGGTACTGTGAAGGATCTCTTTAAATGCTGTTAAATGGATTTTGTCATCAAAAAATGACTTATTAACTCGCGTTTTTATGTTAAACACATTTTTTAGGATTTTTTTTCTTTTTTTATTATCCATATCACTTTCAATATTTTTAATAATTCTTAAGTCCTGTAGTTTTCACTTTGGCTACTAAGTCTAATAATAGTCTGACACTAAATGTTTTGTAGAGGAAGATTTTCAGCAGACTACTCATTATTAGTAAAAGCAGGGTTACACTGAAAGGTAACATTAGTGTGTTTAGATAACACAAGATCCACCAGTCACAATAGGAGAAAGTCACAGTTCACCCTCTCCCCCTCCCTGCACACTGACTTCCTCCCAGGTCACTGAGCATGCCTAGAAAACTCTTCTATAGTAGTCATTGAGTCAGTCTTTGTGGGGTTGTCTCGCTACTAAGATTAGCTTTCAACATGTTGGGAACACTGAATGAAGACGTTTTCCAAATATATTGCGTTGTTCATTTTTTTTTGTCAAGGAACTACAAGTGATTTTATCACCTTCCTGGCTCTATCTAGTTCCCAAAGTAACCGACCTGTGTACATCTTCCCCAACTGCTGTTTGTTCTATCTGATAGCAGAGAGTGACGTCATCACACAGGTCTTGATTTAATAAGTTAAAAAAAAAATTGGCGTCAGATTCCCTTTAACAGAAGCTCAGGGAAGATGGCTGCCCCCATAATCATATACAGAGAATAGAATTTAAAAAATCTAAAGTCAAAAAATAAAATGGACTAAGAAGAAAAATGTATGTATCAGTAACTGGTTTTAATTACTAAAAAAAGTCTATGTATTGTTTTTAAGAGGTAAGTATCAACTGGCAGTATTAACTAACAGTTTAAAAGCGGCACAATTGCAAAGTTCTGTCATTTTTCAGAGATTAATAGAATCAATTTATACACTAAAAAATAGTATCCTCTCATCTCCATTGTGTTCTGCATCATTAGCCATTGACTTACTATTTTATTTCCCTAATTACAAAGTTTACTAGTTTTCTCGGGAGTTCTCACATGTGATTAATGTTTCCCTGTATTTGAACCAAATCGATCTATGACGATCAAATGACAATGTTAAGGTTAACGATCTGATGATTTACAAGATGAGAATGTTTACCAGTAAATGATTGCAACAGTGTTTCTGCCGAGAACTCTGAACAAGAATCTATAAATTGATCTTCAAAGTCATACAATAAGGCTTTAATTCATTCCTTAATTTTCACTGTTTTGTTGAACTTAATACATAAGTTTCTGCTGCGGGATCAGCTTACGGAGAAAATTTTATGTTTGCTCAAGCTAAGTATTCGTGATAGGGACCATCTCTGGTGGTTTTCTGACTACAAATAGTGTCAGCATCAAAATCACAGTGTGAAATTGCAAAGACAAAGCAGCTTGTATGAACACTTATGTCTACTCATTAAAATCATGCCCATCATTAGAGATGGGCGAATTTCTCAAAATTCGGTTCGCTCACTTCGCCGAATTTCCCGACAAAAAATAACTTCGGTCCGAATTACTTCGGGACGAATCACGTTAAAAAACAGCTATTTCCAGGCTGCACAGAGCCTGCAGGGTGCTGTAGAATGTTGTGCCATGCTTAAATATGCAGAGGGAGCTTGGTTTGGTCTTCATACAATGTTGTGTTTTAGTATGACACGCACATGACTGCTGCCACTCTTAGAATCGCTTCACTATAAAATTCCCTGGGCACTTAAGAGGGCAAAACTGACCAAAAAACTGAAGCGGGAATGTTGCCTGATAAAGTCATGCCAGCGAAAGCTGGAAAAAAAACAAGCTGAGAGCTCAGGTGGCAACAATAGTGAACAGAGTGTGGAGGGTGACGGCGGCAGCCAGAGCAGCATGAGGTCAGACAGTGGCACAATGACATTCTAGAGGTGGCAAAAACAGTAGTAGGCCACAGAGTGGCACAATGACACAGTGTGGAGGTCACGACAGCAGCCACTAGCAGCAGCATGAGGTCAGACAGTGGCACAATGACATTCTGGAGGTGGCAAAAACAGGAGTAGGCCACAGAGTGGCACAATGACACAGTGTGGTGGTCACGGCAGCAGCCACAGCAGCAGCATGAGGTCAGACAGTGGCACAATGACATTCTGGAGGTGGCAAAAACAGGAGTAGGCCACAGAATGGCACAATGACAGAGAGTGGAGGTGACGGCGGCAGCAGCATGAGGTCAGACAGTGGCACAATGACTAGAGATGGGCGAATTGATTCTAACGAAGTGGAATTCGTTTAGAATTTCAGGAAAACTTCGGTTCTGAACGAAGTCGAAGTTTGGGGTACTTCGGGTGAACGAAGTGTGCTTTTGATTGATAAAATGGCTGCAAGCACATGGCGTTACATGGGGCAAAGCACTCTGGGAGGAAGAAGGGCATAGCCTGCATGACATGTGCAGAGATGAAGCCAATCAGAGACCGTCGGGATTCTGTGACGTCACCGCACTATATAAGTTCGGGCGCGACGCTGGGAGCTCACACTCCTCTCACTGTACTGATCAGGGAAGGTGCTGCCGCGGCTGCTTATGATAGCTCTTACTGAAGAACTGATTTTTATACAGCGATTTTTGGGGGGGTGTCTCAGCTTGTCTCAGAGACTGCTTCTCTTAATGTTCTATTTCAGATTTTTTGGGGTATTGGATCTGAAGTCCAGTGTGCGTCCACTGCAGCTGCATATACATTTTAATGCTATCTGCTCACAGCACATTGAATATCCAAGGGGGATCTAAGCCAGTTCCTGTTGTATTCATTTAAAGAAACAGCGTTTTTACAATACAAATACCACTTCATTTTTGGCTGCTCAATTCTTTTGCGCAATTTACATCCAGGGGTTAATTAAGCGTTGTTTTTCTGCTGTGGTGACTCCAAGAAACCGTCTTTTTCACCGCCAAAAAATGCAATTTTCCTGTAGCCTAAGTCACAAGCGAAGGTTAATTACAATTTGTTCTCTTGTTGTGTAGCGTAGAAAACACGCCATTGTAACACGCTACAAAGCTCGTAGTTTGTGGTTGCTCAATAGTGTTGAGCGATTGCGTTGGCTATCGAGATCGATCGATAGTCGGCCGCTATCGATAAGGTTTTTCGATAGTGAGCATCGATTTTGCGCGATGACCATTAAAGTCTATGGGAGAGCAACAACACCTTCATTATTACACCCAAACCGGGCTGGAGAAGCTGGAATTAACAGCCACAACAGTCAAATGGATACGTGCTACATCTTAGGCAACACAATTAGGTTATAAAAGTCACAGAAAAAAAGTCACAGACCATTTACTATCCCTGTCTTGTACCACAGCCTGACCCTTAAACCTCCATGACCACAAATTAAAAGTGCCAGAAGGAGTATGTTTGAACCATCATGTTACTTGAACTGGAATTGATATATCCCCTGTCCTGGAACGCAGCATTGAGCCCCATAACCTGCATGACCCCACATTTAAATGTGCCGCAAAAAAAAAAGGAGTCTTTCAACCACATTTTAGTGTTCACTGCGACATTGACTATACCTGCCTGGCACACAGCAGTGAGCCCCAAAAACCATGCATGACCCCACATTTAGAAAGTGCCGGAAAAAAAAGAGTCTTTCAACACCATTTTATTGAAATGGACATTGACATATACCTGTCCTGGGCCACAGCATGAGACCCAACCTGCCTGGACCCCCACATTTAAAAAGTGCCGGAAAAAAGGAGTCTTTCAACACCATTTTAGTTTACTGGACATTGACTATACCTGTCCTGGCACAGCTGAGCACCCAATCCTGCATGACCCCCACATTTAAAGAGTGCGGAAAAAGGAGTCTTTCAACCACCATTTTAGTTTTCACTGGACATTGACTATACCTGGTCCTGGGCCACAGCATGAGCCCAAACCTGCATGACCCACACATTTAAAAAGTGCCGGAAAAAGGAGTCTTTCAACCACCATTTTAGTTGAATGGACATTGACCTATACCTGTCCTGGGCCATTAGCATGAGCCCAAACCTGCATGACCCCCCCACATTTAAAAAAAGTAGCGGAAAAAAGGAGTCTTTCAACCACCATTTTAGCTTCATTGGACATTGACTATACATGTCCGGGCCACAGCATGACCCAGAGCGGAGTTACAGTGGGTGCGGTGAAAGCCCAGGTGGCGTCCGTCATCTTTAACACACAGGTTTAAAATGCCTGTGACGCAGCTACGAAAACTGTCGTGCTGAAGCAGAGTGGCGGAAGCGAAGTAGTGTGAACTCAAAGCCATCCTCTGTTACACTGTCAATACCTGGGGTAGCGTTGCCCCTCTGTATGAGTTGGACCAATTGAGCTTCACTGGGGTAACTAATGGTGAGTTAACGCTCCTGTTTACACCAGGTGCCCTTTTCTTGCCATTCTTTTTCTCATATTACTCAACGTGCTGGAGGAAATGGTATCTGTACTTTGTTCTCTGTCCGTGCTCATACTCCATGTCCAGCTGAATAACCTACATCTGGTCAAGTGTTCCTGTACCTCCCTTGTACAATTCAGAGGAATTTTTTTAACTGATATTTTGTACATGCAAGTTTTTGTAGTACCTTTAATTCTAGAAACAACAATTTTTAAAATAGGATGGAATACAACCATCAATGGTCTTTGTTGATCTTTTTTTATGGTTTTAAATGGTTGTTCTCAATACAGGGATTGATAGCTTTGTTAAGATCTTGCAAAAAACAAGGCACATTTTATGCAATATGTGTACATTAACAGTGTTGACTACCTATTACTGTTCTGACAGCACCATCACCCTTGAGCCACTCTTGACAATTGGTGAGAAACATAAATGTTGTTTAGAATAATCTCTTGTTTTAGTATAGGAATTGTTTGTATAGCTTTATGTCAACTTGACATAATGCCCCCCAATAAAAAATTCAAAGCATGACCTTGAGCCCTTTGGTCAAATGTGCAAGAACAAATGTCTGTTAGAAACAATTTTTTAGAATACGGACTGTATAGTATAGCTGCATGTCCACAGCAATTGTCCCCAAAATCAAAGCATGACCCTTGTGCCACTTTTGGTCAATTGTGCGAAGGAACAAATGTCTGTTTTAGAAACAACATTTTTTTTTATAATAGGGACCTGTAGTATTGCTGCCATTTCAAAGACAGCATGACCCAAAAAATTATAAAAATGACTTCTCAGCCACTATTAAAAAATTGTGAGGCAGAAATGCCACTTAGAAGCCACATTTCTTTTCCAAAAGGACCATAATTATAGCTGCCTATCTCACTGCAACATGACCCCCAAAAAATTATTAAAATATGACCTCTCAGCACTTTTAAAAAATTGTGAGGGAGAAATGCCACTTAGAAAGTCAACATTTTCTGTTCCAAAGGACCATGATTATTGCTGTATCTCACAGCAACATGAAGCCTCAAAACCATTGACAATGCGAAAACTTCTGAAGATCAAGTGAGTAAATGGAATACGGTGTTGTTAATGAAACCTTGCTGTCTTTAACGTATCTCACAGGCCAAAACCCCAGCAAAATTAACTGTTGGGAAAAGAGAATAAAATTATGCAGTAAGATATGTCATTTAAAAATAAGTTTCAAAGAGGACCCTTTTCTGTTTGAAAAGGAATGTGAACGTTAGTACTCGGCAACTAATCGGTGACCTCGGCAATTGGGTGGCCACAACATTCATCAGAGATCCACCCCTCTATGGCTGACGAGAGCTCGGGGCTCATTAGTCCTATTTCTGGATACCAGAGTCTATTGGGTCCGGGAACACATGCAAAAAATCGGTGTTTGAGTACGCAGATAGTCGTGCACCATGATCTTAAGCTGGTCTCTGTGTGTTGGATGTGTGCCCTGCATTGCATGCGTTGGTGAGGTGGTAAATAAAGATTGCCAGAGGTCACCCATTAGGCTTCTGCACCTTGCCTGCTGCTGCTGCTGCCGCTACGGCTACTTGGCACTCTAATGCTGTCACGTCGCTGATGTTGTTCCACCGTGACATTTGAGGAACGTGAAGCAGACGCAACAGATGTCTCCAGTTGATCAATCAGCAAGGTCTCCATTTCCTGCATTTTACTCTCTATTTGGGTGGGTGGAAGGAAAGTGCTGTTTTGTTTTGTACCGGGGATCCAGGAGGGTGGCCACCCAGTAACTGTTGTTCATTTTGATGGCCTTAATGCGAGGATCATGTTGGAGGAAATGGAGCATCCAAGCACTCATGTGAGAGATGGAGCCTTGATTTCCCAAGCCTCTGGGTCGAGGGGCACTAGCAAACTGATCTTCCTCATCTTCCTCCTCCGCCTCAAATTCGCGCCAACCTCTTTCCAAGGCAGGGACGTCGGTAACGTCGGTGTCTAGGAATACCTCCTCCTCCTCCTCCGCTTCCTCCGGCACAGCTTCAACACAGCCCTGACTTGCCTCAGATGATGCACCCTGAGAGCTGATGCGCTGCCTTGCACTAGCTCTGGACCCCGAACCACTGCCTAATGAAGACCGATGAAATTGTGAAACTGTCGGGCCTTGTGGATTTGACGGAGAGAAAGGCTCCGTGTCCGCATCTGTGTCCGTCTCCTCCTCCGTCGCTGGCGGGACCTGTTGTTTCAGAGTGTCCAACGATCGTTCCAGAACTAAGATCACCACAATGCTCATGCTGACAAGGGCATTGTCCGCACTGACCATTTTGGTGGCTTCTTCAAAACTGGCAAGGATGGTGCAGAGCTCTTTCACCTGCTCCACTCTCGGTGGCTCAACACCCCGAGGTCCGCACCGCTGCTTGTCAGGCCATGTGTCACTTCGTACTGCGTAATGGCATTGCGCTGCTGCCACAATCGCTGGAGCATGTGGAGGGTGGAATTCCAGCGTGTTGCCACGTCAACAATGAGACGGTTGACGGGGAGGCCGAGCTGACGCTGCAACGCAGCCAGGCGGGACGAAGCAGGGTGCGAACGGCGGAAGTGCGAACTCAGACCTCGAGCCTTCTCAGCAGGCAGTCCAGACCCGGGTAGCTCTTTAGAAATTTCTGGACGACAAGGTTCATGACATGTGCCAGGCAAGGGATGTGCTCCAGCCTACCGATCTTAAGGGCGGCCAGCAGATTTCGCCCGTTATCGCACACCACCTTGCCTGGCACAAGGTCTTGTCACCCAGCCAGCGCTCGGTCTCGTTGCGGAGAGCCGTCCACAGCTCCTGACCTGTGTGTGGACGGTCTCCAAGACAGATTAATTTCAACACGGCCTGGTTTCTCTGGGCACGTGATGCCACCAGAGGTTCTTGGGGAAAGAGCCCTGCACCATTCCTGCCGTTTTGAAGAGCGCGCGCCGAGCCTGAGAGCCACCGTCACCCCAGAGACATCCACCCAGCTCACCCAGTGAGCTGTCACAGAGATATAGCGGCCTTGGCCGTGCTTACTAGTCCATGTGTCGGTGGTCAGATGGACTTTTCCGGCCACAGATGCAGACAACGCGCTTGAAATTTTAGATGACACGTGGCTGGCCAGGGCAGGGACGGCTTTTCTGGCAAAGAAATGCCTGCTCGGCATCTGGTATTGGGGGCAGGCAAGGGCCATGACGTGGCGGAACCATCTGTGTCCACCAGACGGAAAGGCAACATTTCCAAGGCCAAAAGCCTGGCAATGCCGACATTCAGGCTTTTGGCTTTGGGATGGTTTGGGTTAAAGTGTTTCTTCTGCTCCCAAACCTGGAAGACAGAAGGCTGGCTGCTAGACTGGCCGCTGTACGGCGTGCAGGTCGTCAAACTGGCGGAAGGAGAAGGGGTAGGATGGGTCTCTGGTGGTGCTGATGGTACTCGGGCGACGGTGGAGGCTGAAGCGGAGGCTGATCCCTGATCATGACTCTGAGAGACATGGGCAGCTGAGGAACGCTTGGTGGTGGCGGAGGAAGAGGAGGCGGAGACAGAGGGTGTGACAGTGGTTGGAGGCCCGGCGTCGGTCTGGCCTTTTTTGGCCAAGTGTTGCCTCCATTTCAACTCATGCATTCGCTGCATGTGACTAGACATGTTGGTGGTGGTTAATAAGATTCTTGCCTCTACTTATGCGTTTACGGCAAAGGCGGCATATGACATCGCTGGGTGAATCAGAGGCTTGCTCAAAGAAGGCCCAGGCTTGAGAGGTCCTGGACCTTTTTGACGGCGATAAGCGAGGAGCGGGGTTTCCGCTGACCGTGGCTGGCGGAATCATATCAGCGGACTTCTGCGACCGCCCTCTCCCTTTTTGAGGCGGGACCCGTACTGACACTACCCCATCGTCTTCCTCCTCGTCCAGTGATGAAGCGCTCGCAAGCAAATTCTGCTGAAAAGACCACGTTGGATCCGCAATGTCGTCATCATCATCATCAACACAGGTGACTTGGTCGTCCTGACATTCTGCATCCAGGAGCTGCGGGCTACAAGCAAGAGGGACTGCAAGGCGTTGCCGACCACCCAGGATTTTTGCCGATTGACCGGCTTCCTTCTCCTCCTCTGATGGCATCAGTAACTGGGCGTCAGAGAAGAGAAAATCATCCTCTTTGGCCTCTTGATCTTTTAACATGCCTTCTGACCCCAACCGCATTTTGTCATCAAAGAGGTCTTCAGAAAATGGATTATCCACAGTGGTGGGTACACGAGTTGACATTTGGGCACTTCATGTTGGACGAATGCTGATGATGCTGATGACGACATTTGTGGCCGTGACTGGGAGGACGAGGAGTTAAGACTGCTGGATGCAGGTTGCATTAACCACTGAAGGACAGATTGGCGACGTTGTTCGTTACTGAGATTCACAGGGCCCTGACCCAGTGATGACAGGCCTGACGGTCCTGCAACTGTCGATTCGCTGGCATGTGTGTTGTCGCCAGCACTGGAAGGAGCTCCTTCCCTCGTACCTCTACCTCAATGTCCTACCCCCCTCTTTGCTCGCTTACCACCTGAATTTCGCTCCATGTTCAGAAATATAAAAATTTGAGACGGTATGGAAGAGTTTTGGAAAGTCTCTTATTAAAAGACGGCAAATCACAGCTATTCTCAAATCCCTCAAATCAAAACAAAATGGCTGTATTCAAATTTAACTACAAAGTAGCTCTATGAACAAAGCTTGACTGACCAAAACTGAAAAAAACACCTGTCTGAAATGTATACAGGATAATAAAAGGTATTTTTTGGCACCTATCATTTCACCTGTGGTGACTACTAAATTGCTGTATTCAAATTTAACTACAAAGTAGCTCTATGAGCAAAGCATGACTGACCAAAAGTGAAAAAACACCGTCTGAAATGTATACGGGATGAATAAGGTATTTTTGGCACCTATCAATTCACCTGTGGTGACTACTAAATTGCTGTATTCAAATTTAACTACAAAGTAGCTCTATGAACAAAGCTTGACTGACCAAAAGTGAAAAAAACACCTGTCTGAAATGTATACGGGATAATATAAGGTATTTTTTGGCACCTATCAATTCACCTGTGGTGACTAATAAATTGCTGTATTCAAATTTAACTACAAAGTAGCTCTATGAACAAAGCTTGACTGACCAAAAGTGAAAAAAACACCTGTCTGAAATGTATACGGGATAATATAAGGTATATAAGGTAGATCTATCAACAAAGCTGGCCTGAGCCAAAGTGAAGAAACACGTATCTAAAATGTATTCGGATAATGAAAGTTATTTTTGGCACCTATCAACCTGTGCTGACTACAAAATTGCTGGATTCTAATTTAACTGCAAGGTGGCTATATCAACAAAGCTGGAATGGGCAAAATTGAAAATGAACACCTATCTGAAATGTATACTGATAATAGAAGTGGAGTTTTGCACCTAACAAAGAGACCTGCAGTTACTAGAAATGATGTGTATCCTAATATAAGTTCAGGCTGCCCAATATCTAGGAAATATTTCAATAGAAAACTGTTAATAATCAAGCTATTGCAGAGCCATGTCTACACTCCGTCTTGGTGAACTATATCCAGTATTCTTTATAGAGCTTGTCTGTGGTCTGTGTTCGCCTACGGGCAACCCTCCTCCCCTCGTTCCCCCCCTGACTTTACAGCAGTAGATGCTCCTTTAAACTTCTCTACCTAACTACATAAAATCTTCCAATCTCTGATCTAACTAAGTTGTAAGGATCACAGCTAATAGTAGAGGTTTCTCTGTGCAGAAATAGACTAATTTCGCTGAGCTGTTTGGCCACAGGCAGAGCGCAGGTCCTATCCCTATGAGACGCTGAGAGACACTGAGGCTGAAACAGGAAACGCTGTTCTATGTAGAGCGGGGTCATGTGATTTTTCCAGCCAATCGCAACCATGCACATCCCAGTCATGACGTCGCACACACATCTCACCCTGCTCTATTCTGTAAGCTGATTTGCTGGCCGCCAAAATGACAGGAAGCGCCGAAAATGGCGCGATCTTAATAGATGATGCACAGATTTTATCCTAAATTATCGCGTGATCTAAAAAATCCGATCAACATAAATACTGTGCCGATTTCAACTTTGTCGATAATAATCGCTCAACACTAATTATAATACTGTAAAAAAAAAATCAAAACTTTTTCTATTTTTTTCATTTGCGCCACAGTGCCATTTAACTTTTTTGTACTTCCACCCATGGACCTGAGTGAGGGAGCATTTTTTGCAGGATAAAGTGTATTGGTACCATTTCGGAATAAATGGGACTTTTTGCTTTTCTTGAATCTGCTTTTTCTACCATTTTAAACTAGACTTGTAAGCTCTTAAACCAGTTCCTTACCGGGCCATTTAACCCCTTTCCTTGACTGGGCCGCTTACCCTGCCCCACCCTGACTGGGCCATTTACCCTCCTCCTTTGACATTTACCCTGTCTTCCTGACTCTGACATTTACCCCACCCTTCCGGACTGGGCGGTTTAACCCCCCCTTCCTGACCAGGCTGTTTATCCCTTTTCTGACCAGGCCGTTTCCCTCCCTTCCCGACCAGACTGTTTCCTCCCTTTCTGACTGGACTGTTTCCTCCCTTTCTGACCAGACTTTTTCCTCCCTTTCTGACCGGACTGTTTCCTCCCTTTCTGACAGGCCTGTTTCCCCCCTTCCTGAAGGGCACAGTTTCCTTTTTCTTTATCACATGCTGGTTTGAACACTGTTACTAGAGATGAGCAAAATTCTCAAAAATTCGATTCGCCAAAAAGAAACAAGTAAATGGAATATTTGCATGTCTTCTATGTTTTGTATCCACTCCTGCTTTTGGTTACCTAATGATTAGACAATCCTGATGCAAACAAAGGACGATGTCATACTGGCCTTACGGCTTCTCCGAAGACACAATCGGTTGTGTTTGTCCTTCTCATTCCTTCTGACAGATTAAAAAAAGGAGAAAACCAAACATAGTGGCAACATCATAGAGTGGTAGAGGGTGCAAACAGCATTAGGAAATCACATGGTGTTCGAGTGAGACAGTGGTCTCTTAGCAGCAGCATCAAAAAGCTACATAATGGCCTAGTGAAGAGTGGGGAGGTGGGTGGCAATACCAGTCCCTGGAAAAGATGGTGGATGGTAGATGGAGCAGCTGGCAGCAGATGTGTGGCATCAGACGGGTGGCAGCATCAGAATAGTAGCTGAGGCAGGTAGCCAGAAGAATCTAGACTCATTTCTCAAAGTTTTGATGAGGTGTCATGGCTGATCAAATCTGAGGCATCATGCATTGGTGTGTGGAAATCCTGGTCGATCCACTTTTGATTCAAAGGTGAGTCACATTTTGGGTGGACAAGTGGGTTCTCCTTGGGGTAATGATGGCCCCCGCCGCAATGAACACCCATTCTGATGCCACACTACTGGCCGGGCAGGACAGCTTCTCCACTGTAAACTCGGCAAGTTGCAGCCACAAATCCAGTTTGGCTGCGCAGCAGGGCCGTCTCTTCCATTGGGAAAGGTAGGCCATATCCCGGGGGCCCCATGAGCTCAGGGGGCCCTCCCGGCAGCTGCCTACCCTGCCGGGTGGAGCTACAGCCAGGCTCTGCCTGATGGCAGCTGTGATTCGGGCCACAGCATCGGCTCGGAGCGTCGCCAGGGGAGTCTGGGGTTTCCCCCTAGCGGGCCATGAGTACTGGCGCCGGTCTGTGGCGCTGGTCTCCCCCCCCCCTCGCCACACGGCTGCATGGCCGTGTCATAGACCCAGCCATGCAGCCATCAAGGCTGCCGTCTGCACTGTGCGGTGCAGGCAGTGGCCGAGGCAGAACAGCTGGGATCATCTGCTCCTGGCCGTTCAGCTCCCAGGAGGCCGGGAGCGTGATGACATCATTACATCATTACATCGCGCGCTGGATGAAATCCATCGCCACATGGGACCATGGAGTACTGGGTGTAGGCAGGGGTCGCAGCAGCCCGGAGGGGCCGTGGCGGGGCACCTTATTCCGGGCACAAGTAGCACAGGCATCCACAAAGTCCTTAGTATCTTTAGCCAGCCCTGGCCACCAGTAAAACCGAGAGATCAATTGGAACGACCTGCGGGCCCCCGGATGTCCTGCCAACAATGAGCAGTGTCCCCAATTCAGGATTCTCTTGCGCAGTGATGGCCGAACGTAGGTCTTGCCAGGAGGTATCTGCCGAAGGAGGACCGGTGCTGCTGGGATCAGGCGTTCCGGGGGAATAATGTGTTGGGGCTGCGGCTCCTCTCCAGTGACGTCAGATGCGCGAGAGAGAGCATCTGCCCTGATGTTCTTTTCAGCAGGGCGAAAATGGATCCGGAAGTCAAATCTAGAAAAGAAAAGAGACCACCTTGCTTGCCGGGGATTGAGGCGCTGGGCCGACTGGAGATACTGAAGATTTTTGTGATCCGTAAATACCTCGAAAGGATGACGAGCTCCCTCCAGAAGATGCCGCCACTCTTCCAGGGCCATCTTGATTGCGAGTAATTCTCGGTCCCCAATAGCATAGTTCCTCTCCGCCGACGAGAAGGTCTTGGAGAAGAACCCGCAGGTGATGGTTCTCCCCTTGGGACCTTTTTGAGTAAGGATAGCTCCGGCCCCCACAGAAGAGGCATCCACCTCCAGAGAGAAAGGCTTCTCCAGTCAATACCACAAGTATGGCCCAGGCACCACATTTACCCTGGTCTGGCTGTTCTTCTGCAGGTCATACATACAGGGAAGTGTAGAGCCAATACCACAAGTCTGGCTCAGGCACCACCTTTAACCTGGTCGGGCTGTTCTTCTGCAGGTCATACATACAGGCAGTGTAGAGCCAATACCACAAGTCTGGCTCAGGCACCACCTTTACCCTGGTCTGGCTGCTCTTCTGCATGTCATACATACAGGGCAGTGTAGAGCCAATACCACAAGTCTGGCTCAGGCACCACCTTTACCCTGGTCTGGCTTTTCTTCTGCAGGTCATAAATACAGGCACAGTGTAGAGCCAATACCACAAGTCTGGCTCAGGCACCACCTTAACCTTGGTCTGGCTGTTCTTCTGCAGGTCATACATACAGGGCAGTGTAGAGCCAATACCACAAGTCTGGCTCAGGCACCACCTTTACCCTGGTCTGTTCTTCTTCAGGTCATACATACAGGCGCAGTGTAGTGCCAATATGACAAGTATGGTCCAGGCACCACCTTTACTCTGGTCTGGCTGTTCTTCTGCAGGTCATACATACAGGGCAGTGTAGAGCCAATACCACAAGTCTGGCTCAGGCACCACCTTTACCTTGGTCTGTTGTTCTGCATGTCATACATACAGGTGCAGTGTAGAGCCAATACCACCAGTCTGACTCAGGCACCACCTTTACCCTGGTCTGACTGTTCTTCTGCAGGTCATACATACAGGTGCAGTGTAGAGCCAATACTACAAGTCTGGCTCAGGCACCACATTTACCCTGGTCTGGCTGCTCTTCTGCAGGTCATGCATACAGGGCAGTGTAGAGCCAATACCACAAGTCTGGCTCAGGCACCACCTTTACCCTGTTCTGGGTGTTCTTCTGCCGGTCATACATACAGGGCAGTGTAGAGCCAATACCACCAGTCTGGCTCAGGCACCACCTTTACCCTGGTCTGGCTGTTCTTCTGCAGCTCATATATACAGGCACAGTGTACAACTAATGTCTTATGGAAGAACCCTGGAAGCAACACTGCAACACTTGCATTTCTTTCTATGGCAGATTTGCTGTTGGTGTCCTCTGCAGTGGCTGGACTCCCAAACAGGAGAAATGAGCTTTTTGGGCAGCTATACAAAACCATACGCTATACAAAAGCTATACAAAACTCTCTAACTCCCTAACTATTGATGTGTACGATTCCCTAAGCTAGCTTACATCCCCTCTGACTAATCTAACTAGCAGCTTTTCCTGTGTAAAATCACTATTAAGTGCTATTTCTGCCTGCTGGCAAACCAGCAGACAGAGGCAGCCGTGTGTTCAGTACAGAGAGCAAGGTCAAAATGGCGACTTCCGGTTCCGGCGCCGGCGCAGGGAGATGTAACGCGCTTCGGCTCCCGAACCCCGCCAGCCAAACCCGCGATCAGCTGCGTCCAGCAGCGCAGACCGGCCGCAGATCGCAGCCACAGGTGACCCGAACGCCACCCGCAACACCCCTGTATGGAGCGGTATCTCCTGCGGAGCACGCCGAGAGCAGGAGCAGCACGAGACCAGCCGCAGGCACATCCCAAGATGGCGGCCGCGCCGCACACTACACTGCAGAAACAGGTCAGAGAGGTGGAGGGGGGGCGCAGCAGCAGCAGCGGAGGAGCGCTGGGGGCTGATGCAGCGACACCGCCCAACAGCTATGCCCACAATAGCCCCAGGGACCCCGCAATGGACCCCTCAACGGAGATTAACCCTCCTCTCTCCATAGACTATAAGCTACTTGCCACGGAGGTCGCCAAGCAGATAGCCCCTGATCTTCAGGCTGCACTAGAAAGCACAGTTCAGGCAACTCTCACCAAACTGCAGCAGGAGGTGCAGGATCATACCACTAGGATGGAGGAGTTGGAAATCAGAGTCAATGATCTGGAATCTGATAATAGCGCCCTGAACGCCAAACTCAAGCTTTGTGCCAAAGCCCAGTTGGTCCAGCAGGACCGTATAGAGGACCTTGAAAACCGCTCCAGAAGGAGCAATCTACGCTTGGTGGGTCTGCCCGAGTCCTTTAAGCAGCGTGACCTCCAAGATCTATGCCAGGAAGAGTTACCAGCAGCCCTGGGGCTAAAACATGCCTGCCGTGTCGAGAGAGTACATAGAGTGGGCCCAGAGAGCAGTGTGTCTCAATCTCCCAAACCGCCCAACAGACCAAGAAACCGTACCGTCATTATGAAGTTCTTGGACTTTAATGACAAATCTGAAATTCTCAGGGCGTACCGCAGGGCGAATGCCCCTTTGCTCATAAGAGGCCACCAAGTTCTGCTGTTCGAGGACTTTTCCGCTGATGTTTCTCAACGCCGTAGAGCATTCAGCAAGATCTGTACGACACTCTTCAAACGGCAAATTCGCTTCCAAATCCTATACCCGGCGACCCTCAAGGTGCTGGTGCCGAACGGTCCGCCTCGCTTCTTCACATCAACTACAGAGGCCGAACGCTCTCTCTCCAACCTTCTAGACCTAGAGGATCCCTCTAACTTCTCCAGGATGTCGCCCGGAGACAACGCTCTTGAAACCTCCACAAAAAAGAGGCAGAGGGAATCTCCGTGGAACTCATCGCCATCTCCACCACCGCTGTCACCCAAGGAGAGACGCCAACCAAGAGAGGAGCTACGGCCAGACCACGCTCCGGTCTGAGGACGATGGACTTCGATTCCGGCACTAACGAGGTTCTGGCGGACCTAGCTGATGTCTCTTTATGGAATATCCTTTTAAGCTTTCTGGGACATAATTGTTGGGTCACACTTTAACTGACCCTGATACGGGACCCACTCTCGTTTGTGACGGCCTGCGGTTTAGTCAAACAGACCGTGGAGCTGGGTTCTAGAGACCCTCTGAAAGCTGGCGGGAGGAGGGGGGTGCTGATGTTGATATATATTTTATTGCTCATTCTCATCTTTCTGTTGCTGGAAAAAAGGGAGTCACAGTCACGCAACTGAGGGAGGAGAGCGTGGACCTCCCTTTGGCGTTTTTCTCTGTTATGGTTGTTACTATTTGGTTAACTACTATGTTTTTCATTTGTGCGATGCAATCTCTCTCTCACTTTTATGGTGTTATTATCCTCTCTGGGGCGACCTGGAAGCATGCGGGTGAAGCCAACCTGATTTCCCCGTGGCAGACCAACCCTCAGCCTTATATCTTTAAAAAAGACTCTTTATGCGGATCATCTCATGGAACATAAAGGGGCTACGTTCCCCCAACAAACACATGAAGGTGATCCGGCATTTAGGGAAACTGCGCCCGGACATTGTCCTTTTACAGGAGTCCCACCTTAAGGAGGAGGACTTCAGGCGCCTTGAAAGGCTGTGGGTTGGTCATGTCGTAGGATCTCCGGCAGTGGGGGGCAAGGCGGGGGTTGTTACCCTCATACATAAGAATTTCCCGTTTGATCTAATCTCACATGACCATGACCTGGAAGGGAGACTCTCACACCTGGTCATCCGATGGGGAGGCAAGGAGCTCAGCATTTACAATGTTTACGGCCCAAATGGTCACAACCGGGCTTTCTACCGAGATTTGGAGGCGAGGATAGGCCGTGATCAGGTCCAGCAGCAAGTCCTAGGAGGGGACATGAATGAGGCTCTTGACCCTCTTATAGACAGAAAAGGGGGGCCTTTGGGCGCGCCAAAGGGGGGAAGCTCTCGCCTGCCGGGGAGGGGGGCCCTGCATCACATGATAGCCACCACCAGTCTCCACGATTGTTGGAGAGCACGGAATCCAGATGAGAGAGACTCTACCTTTTTCTCACCCGTGCACAAATCGTGGTCCAGGATTGATTATCTGTTAGTCTCTGACACCCTTGTTAATAGAGTAGAAGACACCCAGATCAAGGACATGGTCATTTCCGACCATGCCCCTATTTCCTTAGATTTGGCAGACATGTTCCCGAGAGGTAAGGACTTCATTTGGAAGTTCCCGGCATACTTAGCCAAGACGGAGAGTTTCACCGACTTGGTTCAGGATTGGTGGATGTTGTACGCCAAAGATAATGAAGCCCATCAAAATGACCCGATGCTCTACTGGGCGACCGCAAAGGTAGTACTGGAGGCAGAATAATGGCCTATACTTCCTCCTACAGGAAAAATCTTAAGAGCGCCTACCTACAGGCCTCTGACGCTGTTCGGGAGACGTATAAAGAATTCCTCCGAGATGGGTCGGAAAAGAGCAGACTGGCTTGGGAAAAGGCCAAGCGGGAATTTGACCTCTGGGCTGAACGCAGGGAGGATCTACATAGATCACATCTGCACTCTACCTTGTTCCGTTACGGAAACAAATCGGGGAAACTTTTATCTAGACTTCTCAAAGGTTCCCACAAACCCTCGCACATCCCGGCCATTCGATCGTCTGATGGCTCCATAACCGCAGACCCGAAATGCATTAATGACACCTTTCGGCAGTTCTACAACACGCTCTACTCCTCAGATGATCAACCGCACGTGTCGGAGGGCCGGGATTTCCTGTCTAAAGTAAAATTACCTCGTTTGTCAGACCTGCAGAGAGCTACTCTGAACGAGGATATTTCTGAACCAGAAGTCAGAACGGCCATCCGTCAGCTAAAAATAGGGAAAGCACCGGGCCCTGACGGGTTTTCTGGGGAACTATATAAGATCCTGATTGACCAAATCGCCCCGATCCTTACTAATTATTACAACTCGGTACTCCATTCAGGGCACATTCGCCCAGACTCCCAAAATGCATTCATAATGATTCTCCCCAAGAAAGGCAGGGACCCGCTGATGCCCGCCTCCTACAGGCCTATTTCACTGATTGACATCGACCAGAAAATACTATCTAAAATCCTGGCGGATCGCTTGGCGGATTTTATGCCACAGCTGATCGGCTCCTCTCAGAGGGGGTTCATTAGGGGGAGGGCAGCGGTGGGCAATATTAGGAAGGTCCTTGGCGGTTCTTGAACAGGTCCATCACAGGCCAGTGCCAGGAGCACAGCCTGCCCTGGTGGCCTTAGATGCGGAAAAGGCCTTTGATAACGTGCACTGGGACTGGCTCTGGACTGTGCTGGACAGCATGGGAATTACGGGTGCTTTTAGGACCTATCTCTCGGCCATATATGACTGCCCTACTGCCCAAATCCACACCCCAGGTTTCCTTTCCTACAGGTTTCCACTTCAGAAGGGTACTATACAGGGGTGCCCAATATCCCCTCTTCTTTTCAATATAGCTCTTGAACCCCTAGCAAGATTCTTAGAAGAGTCTGACCTTTTTTCAGGTGTCAGGATAGGAGGAACGGAGATCAAATCTGCGCTGTTTGCAGATGACCTGATCTTATTCATGGCCAATCCCCTGACTCATCTCCCCAGGGTTTTTGAGGTTTTACACCTGTTCGGCAAATTCTCAGGATATAAGGTGAATGTTACTAAAAGTGAGATCTTGGAATTGGGCCCGGGTTTGTCACCCTCGCAATGGAGCGCCATGGGTGTCGACATAGCACGTGCCCAGGGCTACATCACTTACCTGGGTCTGAAATTGGTAGAACCCCAGACACGATCTATAAATTGAATATCCCACCCATCATTGATAAAATCTCTAGTGACTTGAAACGATGGTCTTCACTCCCGCTCTCATTGGCTGGCAGATGCCACGCTATTAAAATGATTAGTTTCCTGAAACTGTTGTACCCATTACAAACCCTTCCCTTCCTATTCAGGCATATTGATGTCAACAGGATCAACTCCTGCTTTTCCAGATTTATCTGGGCTGGAGAGAAACCCCGGATTGCACTTAGGAAACTGATGCTACCCACTGGGGAAGGGGGTCTGAATCTCCCGGATGTTAGAGGCTACAATCTGGCCTGTCTGGCCAGACACATGCTAGACTGGCTGTTTGGACGCAACTCTTTCTCCAACTGGGACATAGAAAAGAGCTCATGCGCCCTGGCATCCCAGGCCTTGTTCCACACTAGGTACCCCAAGCTACCTGGCCCAATTAAAACCTCAGCACTGATCCGTGACACACTTATGGTCTGGAAGGAAGTCCGGAAGAAAACCGGCCTCTCCTTTGCGATATCTAAGGACATGCCCTTATGGGGTCACCCGGAGTTTCCTCAGGGACAATCCAACTCTATGTTTCGCCTTTGGAAAGCTAGGGGTCTAAAGACCGCGGGACAGCTAATGCACGAAACATTGAACAGATGGCTCACGCCTAAAGAGATGCTCGAAAAATTTGCACTACCTGGCACGCACATGCTTGCTGCGTACCAATTGTTCCACTTTTGTAGAAGCAGGTTGAAAGATATCTCAAAGGAGACTGTCCTAAACGACTATGACATTTTTGTCACCTCGCACAGGGACACTTGCACCCTCTCTGGCCTGTACAATACCATGAGAGGATGGTGCCAGAGGCGGGCAAGTGACCAGGCTTTCAAGTTCTGGCAACGCCGTCTAGGCGACACCGAAATCCCGGAAACCATTCTTCAAGGCCTGGGCGCGGTACGCAAACATGTCATATGTGAGACATGGCGTGAAACCTTTCTTAAAATAATACATAATGCCATCTACGCCTTTAATCTGCCTGTCTCCCAGAGCTCCCCTGATAGGCTCCAGCACTGCCCCAAGTGTGGCACTCAAAAAACTGATCTCTGGCATGGCTTATGGGAATGCAGTGCCTCGCAGCAATATTGGGACAGCATTGTCCGATATATCGAGGTGCACTTTGGGGTTACACTGCAAAGAAACTATGACCTTTTGATATTTCACTCTCCCAGACCTCCTGAACGTGACCTGGGAGACTCTCCAGGGGGGAAGGAGGGCGCGCCCACCTATCCAGGAATAGTACATATAGCCCTGATGGCTGCGAAACGCTGCCTACTTCAGCAGTGGATTAAGCCAACTCTTCCACCGCTCAGCGGGGTCATGAAACAGCTGGAAGACTATCTGGTTGCTGATAGGCTCGAGACAGAAAGGCACAAAGAGACACGCACTAAGGGTTTCTTCAGACGGTGGCGAACTTTTATTGAGTCCCACTATTCAGACAGGGAAATGAAGGCCCTGATGCAAACTTTCAAATACACGGGTTGGTACTGTAAGGAAGGGATCAGTGGCACTTTGGGGAGGCTCCGGGTGTGAGAGACCTGACCACATAATCACATTAGGCGCAGCACGACACTTACCAGGCTGACCCAGATAGATAGCTAGAGGGGTTTATGGAAGTCCGCAGAAATTTGGTTTCAGCATAACACCAGGGTCTTTTGAGAGAAGAGATGACGCACACGTATTTGGTTATCTTTCTATACGTTGTATATGATGTTGATGTCTGTGTAGATTGCCTTGTTTTGTACATGTTTAGCTTTGTACATGATACTACTATGGTCCAGGCAATGGCCTGCAAAGCAAAATTTGGATCTGATCTGTAACATGACAGAGCCGTTTTCATTTGTTTCTGTTTTCAAAATAAGAAAATCAAATAAAATGTGTTTTAAAAAAAAAAAAAAAAATGGCGTTCAACAGGAAATAAAGTGTAAAACATAGAACAGGGTCATGTGATTTTAGCAGCCAATAAGATCCCTACACCCTCACTGGTGACATTTTTGTCCCCCCCTCTGTGCTCTGCACTGATTGGCTGTCCGCCAAAACTGAAAACTGGCGGCAAACGTATGTCCCGAACTCAAATTTTTTCCAAGCTTGCAGCAAAAAATTTGCTTCACGTTCGGAAAATTCCTGAAGTTCTGCTCGAGCTAATCTTTTTCCGAACAGTTCACTTAACACTACTGTTTACATTATACATATAATATATATCCTGCAAAGTACTTGAAGTCATGTATTATGGTGAGCAAACCCTAAAAAGTTCCAGTTTGAGTAGAACCTCAAATTTTGAGAAGTTTGGTTCGAAGTTTGAGTCAAACTCGAATATCAAACCCCATTAAAGTCAATGGAAGATGATGTTCAGGTTAATTTTTATACCAACAAAAGTGAGTAGAAGCTGTAATTACCTTCCATAAGAGTACGATGGATACGTGGAACAACTTAGTGAAGAAAATTTGTCACAGAAAAAAATTGAGAGGCTAAAACAATTCATTCCTTTCAATGGCTAACTGCAAAGATGAGGACAGCTTGCAAGCAGGGACGTAGCTATAGGAGATGCAGTGGTAGCAGCTGCTATGGGGCCCCTTTGACACATAAGAAGACACTGGTATTGGAAATGGCACATGGTAACTGGCAGGAGCTCCCTATCACTTTTTGCACCAGGGCGCAAGGGCATGTTATATATGTGGTGGCAGCAAGAGCATCCCAACGGGGAAAACGGAGGTTCAGCTGGCAGGGCCGTAGTTATAGAGGGTGCAGTGGTAGCCAGAGCTGCCGTCAGACATCTATTAACCGTTTCAGGGCCCCATGCAGCTAAATAAAATGGGCACCAACCCATTCATTGTTCCTTTTTATAACATATCAGTGGCACCCTTTTTTATTAGGGCCCCTGACAGGAGTACTGCCATTTGGGCACCCTTGCCTGTTACCACGTGCAATTTCCAATACTGGTGTCTTCTTATGTGTCAAAGGGGCTTTTCAGACTCCTCAGGATGCAGGTCCCCGTAGCAGCTGCTACTGCTGCTCCCCCCATAACTACGCCCGTGCCAGCTGAACCTCCATCTTCCCCGTTGGGATGTTCTTGCTGCCACCACATATATCACATGTACAAAGCTTGCAAGCAGAGGCGTAACTTGAACTTGTTGGGCCTTGGTGCAAAAAGTGAAATGGGGCTTCTGTCAGTTACCATGTGCCACAAACTCAAACAGTCACACTCCAAACTCCACTATGGTGAAGACCAAAGAGCTGTGGAAGCACACCAGAAACAAAATTGTAGCCCTGCACCAGGATGGGAAGACAGAATCTGCAATAGGCAAGCAGCTTGGTGTGAAGAAATCAATAATAATAATAATAATAATAATAATAATATTTATTTATATAGCGCCAACATATTCCGCAGCACTTTACAATATAGATGGTATAAGCACAGATAAACCAGACATCACATTATAAAAAAAGCTACTGACAAATGAGACACGAGGTGTGAGGGTCCTGCTCGCAAGAGCTTACAATCTATTAGGGTGTATGGGTGAAACAAAGGGTGACAAGTGCTTGGTTTACATGGTCCAGCCATGTTACATAAATATGGGATAGTATACAAAAAAATGTGGATGAACCTGCCATCCCAACCATACATCTATATACAGATAAGTGCCTGTGGGTGCCAAAGTGCAGAAAGTGATGAATGTGTGACAGAATTTGGGGGGGGGTTAACAGTTAAGGATCTTGGTAGGTTGTCTAAGAAGATGAGTGTTCAGAGAGCACTTAAAACTGTGAGGGTTGTGAGTGTGCCTGATCAAATGGGGTAACATGTTCCAGAGAACTGGTGCAATACGTGCAAAATCTAGGAGATGGGCATGGGAGGTTCGGATGAGTGAGGTGTGTAATCTCAGATCAGTAGCAGACCGGAGAGAGTGGGTCGAGTGGTAGACAGAGATGAGGGAGGAGATGTAGGGGGGTGCAGCGCTGTGGAGAGCTTTATGGGTGAGAGTGAAGAGTTTATGTTGTATTCTGTACTGAATAGGCAGCCAGTGCAGAGACTGACACAGGGTAGAGGCATCAGTATAGCGGCTGGAGAGAAAGACAAGCCTGGCTGCTGCATTCGGGACAGATTGGAGGGTTAGTTTAAGATAGAGGGAGGACATGATGTCAGAGACAGCAGACAGACAGTCACTGGTGTTTTGTAGCAGGGCAGGAGTGATGTCACGGGAAGAGGTGTATAATTTGGGTGTCATCAGCATAGAGATGTTACTGAAAACCAAATCTGCTGATGGTTTGTCCAATGGGGCTGTGTAGAGTGAAAAGAGGAGAGGACCTAGAACGGTTTCCCTGGGGAAACCCCCGACAGCAAGAGGAAGAGGGGGAGGAGGTAAAAACCCGAAAATGAGACACTGAAGGAGCGGTCAGAGAGGTAGGATGGAACCAAGAGAGAGCGGTGTCCTGGAGGCCGGGTGGAGCTGAGCATGCTGAGGAGAAGGTGGTGATCAACAGTGTCAAACACTGCAGAGAGATCCAGAAGAAGCAGCAATGAGTAGATTTTGCTGTTCGGAGTTCATTTGAAACTTTTGCTAGCGCAGTTTCTGTGGAGTGTAGGGTGCGGAAACCTGATTGCAGAGGGTCAAGAAGAGAGTTATCAGAGAGATAGAAGATTAGGCGAGAGTAGACCAAGTGTTCCAGGAGTTTGGGAGATGAAGGGCAGGTTAGAGACTGGTCGGTAGTTGGCAGCGCAGGATGGGTCCAGAGAGGGCTTTGTCAGTAAAGGAGTTATAACAGCGTGTTTAAAGGAGGATGGGAAGATCCCAGTGGAGAGAGAGGTTACAGATTGTAGTGAGGTGAGAGAGGACAGCTTGAGAAATGGACTGGAGAAGGCGGGCGGGACCGGTTCACTAGAGAAAGTGGTGAGGCGAGCAGACAGGAGAAGCCGGGACACTTCTTCTTCTGACGTTGGGTCAAGGTCTGAGAGCAGATTAGAGGACGGGCGGGGAGGAACAGGATGGGTATTATTTAGGAATTGTGATGTGATGTTTTGCCGGATACTGTCAATTTTGTCTTTGAAGTGAATGGCCAGGTCTTCAGCACAGAGGTCAGTGACCGGGTCCTGAGTTTTGGGCCTGAGGAGGCAATGGAAGGTGTCGAACAGGCCTTATGGGTTGTTGTGTAGTGTTGAGATGAGGGAGGTGAAATATTTTTGTTTGGCGCAGTGAAGGGTGGTGTGGTAAGTCCTGAGCATGAATTTGTAGTGGAGAAAGTCTGCAGGTAGCTTTGACTTTCTCCACAGACGCTCCGCACACCTGGAACAGCGCTGCAGATGGCGAGTCTGAGGCGTGTGCCAAGGCTTCCGGCATCTGACTCTGGTGGTGCGGTGTGTGAGTGGTGCCAACATGTCCAGGGTGTCCAGAGTTTTCATTGTAATGTTTAACAGCCAGGTCAGGACAGGAGATGGAGGAGATTGGGGGCAGTGAGGACTGTATGGTGTCAATGAGTTCCTGAGTGTTTAAAGAGCGGAGATTTCGGAATGGGCGATGGGTAGGTGTGTCCAGAGAAGGCTGAAAGTTGGTGATAGTGAAGGAGATAAGGTTGTGATCAGAGAGTTCATAAGGAGAGTTGGTAAGATTAGAAATTGAGCAGAGGCGACAGAAGACCAGATCAAGAGAGTTCCCATCCTTGTGGGTGGGAGAGTCAGGAAACTGCGAGAGGCCAAGAGAAGAGGTTAGTGAAAGAAGACAAGAGGCAGAAGGAGACATGGGGTCGTCAATGGGGATGTTGAAATCAACTCTGGAAGCAATAATTAGAAAATGGAAGACATACAAGATCACTGATAACCTCCCTCGATCTGGGGCCCCACGCAAGATCTCACCCCGGGGGGTCAAAATGATCACACGAAAGGTGAGCAAAAATCCCAGAACCACACGGGGGGAACTAGTGAATGACTTGCAGAGAGCTGGGACCAACATAACAAAGGCTACCATCAGTAACACACTATGTCGCCAAGGACTCAGATCCTGCAGTGCCAGACGTGTCCCCCTGCTAATGCCAGTACATGTCCAGGCCCATCTGAAGTTTGCTAGAGAGCATTTGGATGATCCAGAAGAGTTTTGGGAGAATGTCATATGGTCAGATGAAACCAAAGAAGAACTGTGTGGTAGTGTTGAGCGATTTTTATCGACAAAGTTGAAATCGGCAAGGTTTTTATGGTGATCGAATTTTCCAGATCATGCGATAATTAAGGTTAAAATCTGAGCATCATCTATTAAGATCGCGCCTTTTTCGGCGCTTCCTGTAATTTTGGCGGCCAGCAAATCAGATTACAGAATAGAGCAGGGTGACATGTGTGTGCAACGTCATGACTGGGATATGTAATTTTGCGATTGGCTGGAAAAATCACATGACCTCGTTTTACATAGAACAGCGTTTCCTGTTTCAGCCTCAGTGTCTCTCAGCGTCTCATAGGGAAAGGACCTGCGCTCTGTCTGTGGCCAAACAGCTCAGCGAAATTAGTCTATTTCTGCACAGAGAAACCTCTACTATTAGCTGTGATCCGTCCAATTTAGTTAGATTAGAGATTTGAAGAATTTATGTAGTTAGCTAGAGAATTTTAAAGCAGCATCTACCGCTGTAAATTCACGGCGGTGGGAGCGGGGGGGGGGGCCCCGCGGGCGAACACAGACAAGCTCTATCTATAAAGAACATTGGATAAAGTTCACCAAGACTTAGTGTAGACATTGTAGTGGAATATCTTTATTATTAACAGTTTGCTATTGAAATATTTCCTGGATATTGGGCAGCCTGAACTTATATTGGATAAACATCATTTCTAGTAACAGCAGGTCTATTTGTTAGCTGCAAAACTCCACTTTTATCAGTAGACATTTCAGAATAGGTTTCATTTATAATTTTGTGACTGTTGATATATCCACCCTTGCCACTTAAATTACATCCAGCATCTTGTAGTCAGCACTAGGTTGTTTGTTGCCAAAAATAAACCGTGTATCGTACGAAAACATCACAGAATATTGTTTTTTGACTTTGCGCACACCAGTAACCTGTTTCAATTACGCAGCATCTACTTAAATCTTAAAACAGTAATTCTATAATTCACCACAGTGAATTGAAACGTGCACAAAAATAATCGTTTATGTAATCAAACAATAACAGTTACGTGTTTTTTGTAATTTTGCGCACCCATTACTGTTCAGTGACGCAGCATCTACGTAAATCTTAAAACAACAGCCATTTTCTTAATTCACCACAGGTGAAGAAGAAAGGTGCAAAAAAATATACAGTATTTAAAAATATCCAGAACATAACAGTATACTTGTTTTTTTGACGTATTTGCGCACCCAGTACTTTTCATTGGGACGCAGCAAACTACTTAAAATTAAAAACACCAATTATATTCCACACACAGGTTGAATTGAAAGGTGCAAAAAATACCGTTTATTATATCAAAACATAACAGTTACGTGTTTTTGACTTTTGCTCACCCAGTACTGTTCATGTGAACGCAGCATCTACGTAAACCTTAAAACAGCCAATTCTATATTCACCACAGGTGAATTGAAAGTGTGCAAAAAATATCCATTTATTATATCAAAACATAACAGTTAACGTGTTTTTTGACTTTTGCGCACTGCCAGTACAGTTCATTGACGCAGCATCTACGTAAATCTTAAAACAGCAATTCATATATTATCACACAGTGAATTGAAAGGTGGCAAAAAATACCGTTTATTTATATCAAAAACATAACAGTTACTTGTTTTTTGACTTTTGCGCACCCTGTACTGTTCCATGGACTGCAGCATCCTACTTAAAACTTAAAACAGCAAGTTCCTATATTCACCACAGTAATTGAAAGGTGCAAAAAAATACAGTTTATTATAACAAAAACATAACAGTTACGTGTTGGGTTTGACTTATGCGCACCCAGTACTGTTTCATTGACGCAGCATCTACGTAAATCTTTAAACCGCAAATTCAAAATACACCACAGGTAATGAAAGGTCAAAAAATACCGTTTATTAATGATCAAAACATAACAGTTTCGTTTTTTTGACTTTTTTGCGCGACCAGTACTGTTTTCATTGACGCAGCATCTACCGTAAATCTTAAAACAGCAAATCTATAATCACCACAGGTGAATTGAAAGGTGCAAAAATACAGTTATTAAATCAAACATAACAGTTACGTGTATTTTTTGACTTTATGCGCACCCAGTACTGTATTCATTGACGCAAGCATCTCCGTAAACATAAAAAAGCAATTCTATAATCACCACAGGTGAAATTAAAGGTGCAAAAAATAACCGTTTATTATAACAAAAACAATAAACAGTTACGTGTTTTTGACTTTTTGCCGCACCCAGAACTGTTCATTGACGCAGCATCTACGTAAAATCTAAAAACAGCAATACTATCTTCACCAAAGGTGAATTGAAAGTGCAAAAACTACCATTATTATACCAAAACATAACAGATTTCGTGTTTTTTGACTTTTGCCCAGTCCAGATATGTTGAAAGACACCTTGCATGTTAAATTTTGAATCCAGCCAATTTTGTTTTGATTCGAGGATTTGAGAATTAGCTGTGAATAGCCCGTCTTTTGAATAAGAGACTTTCCAAACCTATTGCCATACCTTCTCCACATTTTATATTACTGGACATGAAGCGAAATGCGGTGGGTAAGCGAGCAAAGAGGGGGGTAGCACATTGAGTGTAGATGTACGAGAGAAGGTACTCCTTCCAGTGCTGGCGACAACAGACCATGCCAGCGGATCGTCAGTTGCAGGACCCTCAGGCCTGTCACGCTGGGGCAGGCCCTTTGATCTAGTAACGAACACGTCGCCATCGTCCTTCAGAGGTTAATGCAACCTGCATCTAGCTTCTTAACCTCCTCGTCCTCCAGTCACTGCCACAAATGTTCGTCATCAGCATCATCAGCATCCGTCCAACATGAAGCAGCCCAAATGTCAACTCGTGTACCCACCACTGTGGATAATCCATTGTCTAAAGACATCTTTGATGACAAAATGCGGTTGTGGTCAGAAGCATGTTAAAAGATCAAGAGGATTATTAGTCTGCTCTGACGCCCAGTTACTGATGCCAATCAGAGGAGGTGAAGGAACCCGGGTCAATCGGCAAAAATCCCGGGCGGTCGGCAACGCCTTGCAGTGCCCCTTGCTTGTAGCCCGCAGCTTCTGGATGCAGAAAGTCAGGACGACCAAGTCACCTGTGTTGATGATGATGATGATGACGACATTGCGGATCCATCCTGGTCTTTTCCGCAGAATTTGCTTGCGAGCGCTTCATCATAGGACGGGGAAAGGAAGACGATGGGGTAGTGTCAATACGGGTCCCGCCACAAAAAGGGAGAGGGCGGTCGCAGAAGTCCGCTGATATGATTCCGTCAGCGCAAACCCCGCTCCTCGCTTATCGCCGTCAAAAAGGTCCAGGACCTCTCAAGCCTGGGCCTTCTTTGAGCAAGCCTCTGATTCACCCAGCGATGTCATATGCCGCCTTTGCCGTAAACGCATAAGTAGAGGCAAGAACCTTAAGTGGTTAACCACCACCAACAGTCAGTCACATGCAGCGAATGCATGAGTTGAAATGGAGGACACTTGGCCAAAAAAGGCCAGACCGACGCCAGGCCTCCAACCACTGTCACACCCTCTGTCTCCGCCTCCTCCTCCTCCGCCACCACCAAGCGTTCCCAGCTGCCCATGTCTCTCAGAGTCATGATCAGGGATCAGCCTCCGCTTCAGCCTCCACCGTCGCCCGAGTACCACCAGCACCACCAGAGACCCATCCTACCCCTTCTCCTTCCGCCAGTTTGACGACCTGCACGCCGTACAGCGGCCAGTCTAACAGCCAGCCTTCTGTCTTCCAGGTTTGGGAGCAGAAGAAACACTTTAACCCAAACCATCCCAAAGCCAAAAGCCTGAATGTCGCATTGCCAGGCTTTTGGCCTTGGAAATGTTGCCTTTTTCCGTCTGGGGGACACAGATGGGTTCCGCCACGTCATGGCCCTGCTGCCCCCAATACCAGATGCCGAGCAGGCATTTCTTTGCCAGAAAAGCCGTCCCTGCCCTGGCCATGCCCCCCCCCCCAAAAAACGTGTCCATCTAAAATTTCAAGCAGCGTTGTCTGCATCTGTGGTCCGGAAAAAGTCCCCATCTCACCACTGACACAAGGCCCTATAGTAAGCACGGCCAATGCCGCTATATCTCTTAGACAGGCTCACTGGGGTTAGCTGGGTGGAATGTCTCTGGAGTGACGTGGCTCCAGGCTTGGCGCACAGCTCTTCAAGGAGACCGCAGGATGGGGGCAGGTGCTCTTCCCCCAAGTCCTCTGGTGGCATCACGTGCCCAAGACACCCAGGCCGTGTTGAAATTTAATCTGCCATGGAGACCTCCACACACAGTCAGGACTGTGGAGGCTCTAAAGCAACGTGAGCCCGAGCGCTGGCTGGGTGACAAGAACCTTGTCACCAGTCAAGGTGGTGTGCATAACGGCGAAATCGCTGCCGCCCTTTAAAGATTGGTAGGCTGGAGTCACATCCCTTGCTGGCACATGTCATGAACCGTTGTCCCTGTCCAGAAAATCTAGAAGAGCAACCCCGGTACTGGACTGCCTGTGCTGAAGAAGGCTCGAGGTCTGAGTTCGCACTATCGCCTTCGCTAACCCTGCTTCGTCCCCGCCTGGGCTGGAGCGTTGCAGCTTCGCTCGGCCTCACCCATCAACCGTCTCATTGTTGACGTGAGCGAACACCTGGAATTCACCCTCCACATGCACCAGCGATTGTGGCAGCAGCGCATGCCCATTTACGCAACGAAGTTACACCATGTCCTGACAACACATACGGACCTCTCGGGGTGTTTAACACCGATAGTGGGAGGCAGTGAAAGAGCCTACTGACACATCCAATTCCAGTTATGAAGAACCACCAAAAATGTAAGTGCGGTACAAAGCCTTGTCCAGCAAGTAGCATTGTGGTGATCTTAGTTCAGGAACGATCGTTGGACCAGCCTGAACAACGAGGTCCCCGCCATCGACGGAGGAGGAGACGGACACAGATGCTGGACACGGAGCCTTTCTTCTCCGTCAAATCCACAAGGCCCGACAGTTTCACAATTTCATCGTGTCTTCAATAGGCATGGTTCGGGGTCCAGAGCTAGTGCAAAGGTGCGCATCGAGCTTCTCAGGGTGCATCATCTCAGTGCAAGTCATGGCTGTGTTGAAAGCTGTGTGCCGGAGCAGCGTAGAGGAGATGAGGAGGAGGTATTCCCTAGAACACCTGATGTTACCGACGTCCCGTGCCTTGGAAAATGGCGCGAATTTGAGGCGGAGGAGGAATAAGTGGAAGATCAGTTTGCAATTGCCCCTCGAACCTCAGAGGCTTGGGAAACAAGGCTCCATCTCTCCATGTGTCTTGGATGCTCCCATTTCCTCCAGAATGAACCTTCGCATAAGGCCATCAAAATGAACAACAGTTACAGGATTGGCCACCCTCCTGGATCCCCGATACAAAACAAAAATCAGCACTTTCCTCTCACCCCACCCAAACAGAGAGTAAAATGCATGGAAATGGAGACCTTGCTGATTGATCAACTCGAGACATCTGTTGCTGTCTGCTTCACGTTCCCCAAATGTCACGGTGGAACAACATCAGCGACGTGACAGCCAGGAGAGTACCAAGTAGTGAGCGGCAGCAGCAGGCAAGTGGCAGACAGCCTAATGGGTGACCTCTGCAATCTTTGGTTACCACCTCGACCAACGCATGCAATGCAGGCACACATTCAACACACAGAGATCAGCTTAAGGAATCATGGGCAACGACTATCTGCGTCTCAACACCGATGGTATTTGCATGTGTTTCGGTACTCAAAAGACTTTGGTATCCGAAAATGGACGAATGGCCCGAGCTGGCTCATCACTCCATAGAAGGTTTTATCCAGGCCCCAGCACCAGCTGTCATTTCTGAGCGGGACCTTCAGCACCAGCTGGAGGAGTCCATTACAGACAAACGCATCCGGCTTTTCCACAGATAATGTGGATCGTTTGACTTTCATCAATGATGAATCCATGATGGATCTCTGATGATGTTTGTGGCCCCCAATGCCGAGGTCACCGATTGTTGCCAGTCTACTTCCTTCCTTTTCCCAAACAAAAAAGGTCCTCTTTAAAAAAATGTTTTTTAAAATGACTTTATTTTACTGCAATTTTTATTCTTTTTTTTCCCAACATTCTTTTTTGCTGGTTTTGCGGGTGAAAAGACTGTAAAAGAAAAAAGGTTTCATGACAACACCGTATTTCCATTTACTCACTTATCTTTAGAATTTTTCGCATTGTAAATTTTTTGGGGTAAAGTTGCTGTAGATACAGCTAAAATTAAGGGTTTCCTTTTTGGGAACAGAAATTTTGGCTTCAAAAGTGGCATTTCCCCCCTAAAATTTTTAAATAGTGGTTTGAGAAGTCATATTTTAATTTTTGGGGTTCATGAAGCTTGAGATACAGCAATAATCATGGCCTTTAAAACAGAAATGTGGTTTTTTAAGGGCATTTCTCCCCCCAAAATTTTTTAAACAGTGGCTGAGAAGTCATTTTTAAAATTTTTTTTTGGGTCATGCGCATTGAAATGCAGCAAAAACTACAGATCCTATTATAAAAAAAATGTTTTTTCCCAAACCCAACCCTTTGTTTTTTCACAAAAATTTTCCCCAAATGGGGTAAAAGGGGCATGCTTGAATTTTTGGGGGGGCAAATTTTCTTTTTAAAGCAGCTAAACACAGGTCCCCAAATTTTAAAAAAAAAAGTTTGTTTTCTAACAGACATTTGGGCTTCACAATTGTCCAAAATGGGTCCCAAGGGCATGCTTTTTAATTTTTGGGGGCAATTTTTTCTTTGAAAAAGGGAAACTAAACTACAGGTCCAAATTAAAAAAAAAAAATGGGTTTTTTCTAAAAAAACATTTTTTTTCTTTCCAAAAAATTTTTCCCAAAAATGGCTCAAGGGGGATGGTTTTTTTTCAGAAACAAATAAATTTGGGAAAGTTTAAAGGCACATATTGCAAAATTAAATTGTTTTTTTCAAAACCCCTTTTAAAATAGCTATCAATTTCCCAAAATTTTAGACAACCCATTTAATACAATTAAAAAAAAAAAAGAAACCCAAAACATGTTTGGGGTTCCCTCCTATTTTAAAAATGTGTTTTTTTAAATTAAAAATAAATAAAAAAAATTGCATGGGACAAAATAGTTGGTTAAAAAAAATTTCCCCTAAAATTGTAAAAAGGGGGGGTACAGGAAAACTTGACCAGATGTAGGTTATTCAGAGGACTGGAGTTTTGGGGGCACGGACAGAGAACAAAGTACAAGAAAATTTCCCCGCACTTGAGTAAAATAAAAAAAAAGAATGTCAAGAAAAAAAGGGACCTGGGTGGGGGCAGGAGCGTTAACCCACATTTTTTCCAATTTAAGCTCAATTTTTCCGCACTCAAAAACGGAAAGGGGGAAAACGCTACCCCCGGGCCCGGGGCAGTATATGTTCCCAAATTTTAAAAATAAAATTGTGGGTTTTAAAAACTTCCCCCCCTTTTTTTTTCCCCGGCACTTTTTTAATTTTGGGGGGCAAACAGATTTAATGGTCATAAATGCGGTCCAGGACAGGTATAGTCCCAAAGTCCAGTTTAACTAAAAAGGTGGTTTAAAAACCCCCTTTTTCCCCCCACTTTTTTTAAACTGTGGGTCAGACAGGTTTTAAAAATCTTCTGGGTCCCCGGACACTTTTAGTCAATGTCCAGTTTAAACTAAAATGGTGGGTTTAAAACCCTTTTTCCCGGGGACTTTTTAAAATTGGGGGTTCCCCTGCAGGTTTGGGGCTCATGCTGTGGCCCAGGACAGGTATAGTCAATTCAAGTGAAACTAAAATGGTGGTTTTAAAGACCCCCCTTTTTTTTTTCCCCTTTTTTTAAAAATTTGGGGGGCATCAGGTTTGGGGGTCAGCTTTTGGCCCAGGGCAGGGGTAGTCAATGTCCCGTGAAACCTAAAAAAGGTGGTTGAAAGAAAATTAAACCTTTTTTTTTTTCCGCAAAATTTTTTTTAAAGTGGGGGTCAAAGGGGGTTTTGGGGGTCATGCTGCTTCCAGGACAGGGGTATTCAATGTCCAGTTCACGTAAAATGATGGTTCAAATCATACTGCCTTCTGGCACTTTTTAATTTGTGGGTGATGCAGGTTTAAGGGTCATGTTGTGGTACAAGACAGGGATAGTGAATAGTGTGTGATTTTTTTGCCTAAGATGTAGCACGTATCCATTTGACTGTTGTGGAGGTTAATTCCAGCTTCTCCAGCCCTGTTTGGGTGTAAGAATGAAGGTGTTGTTGCTCTCCCATAGACTTTAATGGTCATCGCTCATAATCGACCACTCACTATCGACTATATTGTCGATGATGGTCGACTATCGACCATCGACCGATGTCGATGGCCAACGTAATCGCTCAACACTAGTTCTCTGTATTCTACAGGTTGTTACGCATCCGGCACTACCAACAATGTCGGGTTTCCGTTATGTTTTGGTACCGTAACAAAAATTCCAAACATTTTCTATTCTTGAAATTTGTGCTGCAGAGACATTTTGTGCGACCAATAACTTTTTTGTACTAACACCTACGGCCGTCAGTGAGGCGGCATTTTTTGTGGGCAGAAGTGTACTTTTTAATGCTAGCACTTTGAAATGGATGCGACTTTTTTGATCACTTTTATTCCAATTTTTATGCGACGTGAAATGACCAAAAAATGCAATTTTGGTGTTTGGAATTTTTTTTCTTCTACGGTGTTCAGCGTACGGGATAAATGATGTTATATTTCTATAGATCGGACTTTTTCGGACGCGGTGTTACCAAATATGTGTAACTTTTTTATTTTATTATTTTAGTTTTTATTTGTAAAATAGGGAAAGGGGGGTGATTTGAACTTTTAATACTTTATTTATTTTTGTACTTTAAAACTTTATTATTATTTTTTTTTACTTTAACATTTAGGCCCCCTATGGTGCTTGACCACTAGGGGGTGCGATCGCTAATACAGCCTAATGCATTGCATAGGCCATGCATTAGGGTGTACAAAGATGGCAGTTTCCCCACTTCCTGTCTGCGGACGGAAGTGGGACAAACAGGAACATGGCAGCGATCAGAGCCTTCACAAGGCTCTGCGCTGCCATGTTAGCCCGTCAGGACTCAGCGATCCCACTGCTGATGTCCCGATTGGGCTGAAAAGCGGTGCGCGGCACCGCTTTTCAGTCATTCAAACGCCGCGGCCATCTTTGCCGCGGAGCCTGATGGGTTAAACAGCGCAGGCGGGCGCCGCCGCCTGCCTGTGCTGAAACCGCCGGGTGTTAGCTGCAAGTCGTGGGCAGCTTAAACATTTTTTGATCAAAATATGGTAACCGAGAGTCTCAAAGTTTTTTCATGTATGATAGATAGCATAAATGCTTCTTTAGGGATTTCCACGTAGTGTATTGCCCTTTTTGCAGTAGTGTGCCGCTGGCGGCGGTCTGTGTGTGTACATGTATAATTACATGTGTGCCCTTCCAAAATGGAGGACCCACAGTACTACTTTATTGGGTATCTAGATTTAGAGGAACTAGCCTCTCTCCCTCTCTAGGAGAACAAATTTTGGTGTTTTTGCTGTGGGTCCTCCATTTTGGAAGGGCACTCTTTTAATGTATATCAAGTAAAAGTTATTTTTTAATTGGGGTTTTTTTTCTTCACTGTGAATTTTGCTACAAATTTAACCCAAATAGGTAAAATTAGATTTATGTCTGTGAGTAATTACATGTGTGCCGCAGCCCTGCCAGTGGCACCCAGGTTTGCATACGTTTTTTCAGAAATGTTTTTGTGTGCAGAAACATACGTTATACTTGTGTACATTGATTTTAACCTATATGGGAAGGAAGGGGTGCTTCCATTTTGGGTTTCTGTCCCCCGCCCACTCTCACAGGCTGTCATAAGAAGGGCAGCTTTGCAGGTTGGGTGTTTTTTATTTTTTCTCTCTGAATAATGGAGGTCGGTTGACCCAGTGAGAGGCCTGATTGGCTCGATTGAGAGGTAAAGATAGGATAGGACTGCCCGATTTTGAGATCACGTTTAAAGTCGTGGGCAGCTTAAACATCTTTTGATCAAAATATGTGAACCGAGAGTCTCAAAGTTAGCTGCAATTAGCACCCGGCGGCTGTACTCATACGTCAAACGTCGGTAAGGTTTTAAAGGGGTTGTCTCACTACATTGATTCATCTTACCTCAGTTCTGTTTCTTGGTTTCATTTTGAATTCAGGGGCGTGTTTACTGGCTTCCACTAGGCTGCAGTAGAAGCCAGGTCTGTAGCTATAGCAACTATTGCTGGCAGCCCATCAGGATAGATCAAACAGGTCTGTAGCTATAGCATCCAGTGCTGGAAACCGTATCAGAGAGATTGAACATTTCTGTAGCTATAGCGACCTGAGAGCTGATCAGGCCCACACAAGAGGGGATATCTAGGAATAGGTAGGAATTTGTTAAAGGACATATATTACAAAGTGACTCGTTTTTGCAAGATCTTTAACATAAAAAGCAATCCTTGTAGTGAGACAACCCCTTTAAGTTAAATGAACAGGACTCAGTTGCACTAAAACAGCTCGTGTCTGTAAATTACAATGTACTGAGGATCTTTATGCAGGAGTGGTAAGCACCAAGAGCAGTCTGGGTCTTTCATTGTTGTTTGTTGCTGGACATCAATATCTGTATGCCAGTTTTCAGTCAGAGGTATACTGAAACTATAGAGATTTGGCTGAATGGCATATGCATGTGCCACGGTGTTTGATTGGACAATCTCTTTTCAAACTATAGACCCCAGAAACAATTGATATTGCAGAAGAACCACATTTCAAATGCTAAATTCTGAGACCTAGTGAAATAAATGACTATCCATTAGCTTCAGTGGATACATAGAGTGGTCCACAGCTACACACGTGGCCAAAATTGCTGGTACCCTTCAATTACAGAAAAAAAAAACACAATGATCACTAAAATAACTTAAAGGTTACAAAAATAATAATAAGTTTTGATTTACTGAAAATCAACTAACGAAAATCAGACATTGCTTTTGAATTGTGGTTTAACCAGAAAAAAAAAACATGGCTGGGGCAAAAATAATGGTACCATTAGAACAGATTGAAAATAAATTTGACTAATAGGACTGTAGTCAATCTCCCTAGACATGGCCACGAGATGAAAATTGATGACAAATTGAAGACAAGGACAATAGGAATGGTAACAAAAGAAAGAGCCAAGAACAACCTCTAAAGAGAATAGAGGTGAATTCCAAGGTCAGTGTCAGTTCCCAACATTCATCGCTGTTTTTGATAGATTTAACAGAAAACTATAGAGGAGGAAAGCCCAAATCCTAAAAAAAGCAAGACTGGAACATGGTGAAATGCACATTGACAAGCCACAAAGCTTCTAGGATAATGTCCTTCAGACAGATGTGTCAAAGCTGGAGCTTTATGGCAAGTCACATCAGCTTTATTTTCCTCTGAGACAAAAAATACATACAAAGAAAAGAACATTGTACCTACTGAAAAACATGGAAGAGGCTCGGTTATGTTTTGAGGCTGCTTTTTCTGAATTGTCACAGGTTCTCAATCTGTGCAGGGTACAATTAAATTTTAAAACTAGCAAGGCATTCTGGAGGGAACTGTGCCGCCCAGTGTCAAAAAACTCAGTCTCAGGTCATGGATCCTTCAACAGGACAATGACCCAAAACACACAGCTAGAAACATCCAAGAATGGCTAAGAGTAAAGAAATGAACTATTCTGAATTTGGGTTCTAAAGAGCCCAAATCGAAATCCTATTGCACATCTGTGGAAGGAACTGACACCTTTACACCTGAGACCGCTGGAGCCACTCAAGAAGAGTGGGCCACATACCTGTGGACCGAAGTCTGATTGAGTGTTACAGAAATCCTTTGTTTGCAGTGATTGCCTCAAAGGGGTGTGCAACAAATTATTAAAGGGGTTGTCTCATCTCAAAGTTTCATAGGATGCATGAATGAAATATGCTGCTTTGCTCTGTCACTTCCTGGTCAAGCTGCTGTAAATTAGCATATAGCTCCGTGATATTCAGACTTCTCTGTTTATTAATCTAGATTAAATAAATTACCTTCTTCCAGGACAGGAGAAGCTGCTGAGCTAATGTAAACAGTAGCGTAATTACTGTCTTTTGTCTGAAAGATCAGATAGCACACAAGCTTTCACTGTCAGCCTGGATCTGTGTGATGACTTCACTCCCTGCTATCAGATAGAACAAACAGCAGGAGTACACAGGTCAGTCACTTGGGAAACTAGAAAGCCCTCAGAAGGTGATAAAATCACTTGTAGCTCCTTAACAAAAAAAAATGAACAAAAGAATATATTTGGAAAATGTCTTCATTTAGTGTTCCCTACATTTTGAAAGCTATTCTTTGTAGTGAGACAACCCCTTTAAGTTAAGGGCACCTTCATTTTTGTCCAGGCCAGTTTTATTTTATTTATTTTTTTGTTTCATTTTTCAGCTGAACAACAATTCTAAAGCAATGTCTGATTTTCATGAGTAGATTTTCAGTAAATTTAAATGTATTATTACTTTTGTCAGTCTCGTGTTATTTCCATGATCATTGCGAGTTGTTCTTTCTTTAACAGAAGGGAAACTAAAATTTTATTCACGTGTGTAAGTGGCAGGTTAGACGGCTCCTTTTATAAATGTTCTCCTATATTACATCTGCACTTGCTCTTTCTTTTATTTACACACATTGTCGAATACTCCAGAGATTCACATTTCTTAAATGTATCCAGGTCAACTGTATTTATATTAGAAAAAAATTGGGGGGATGAACATGGGACGGGCCTGGGTGGTCTTAACCAGAATAAGCACTTAAAAATGTCACAAATCATATATTTTATTTGGGTAAGAAAATAGAAATGTTGGAATAAATGAAGTGTTTAATAATCTGCCTCACACGCCTGCTGAAAGCAAACATAGTTAACGCTTTAAGGTGAAGAGCCTGGAACCTGAGCAGAGTTTCAACCCTCATTAATTTGTCTAAAATCCCTCCGATCTCCATTTTTAACACTCTCTTAACTAGAGGCTGTAATATAACCTGTTACTTGACAATTTCTGACCTGCTACATCTGTATATATCTCCATCCATACTATTGAGACTCCCCCAAATTCCTCCTAATGTGAAAACTTTAGCCTCAGCTCCTTAACACTTGCGAATGAAGAGTGTGGTCAACTACCTCTGTCGTGTTAGCATATATTTCTATGGTCAGTTTCCCATGAACAGAACCAATGTATGGTACTGTTATTTGAGCACAATATGGCATTGTGTGGCCAAGGGTGTTTTTTACATTGATTCTTAATGGGTTCTTGAAGATCACTCAGTATTATTTGTGCACCATGTGGGGATATTACTGTGTGATGCTGCTACTTAGGCACTAAGGGCGACATGTATGAATGGGACTGCGCCAGTGTTCTGGTATACATTGAGCCAAAAAGAATGTATAAATAGGTGCACTCCAAACTTTGGCGCAATAAGTCCCTTTGTAATGCGCCAAAGACACTTTTTAATGCGCCAAGATTAGGGGTGTTCTGGGGGCTTCACACCACATTAATAGAAGTAGACACATTTATGATTCTTTGACGCCAAACCTAGGTGCAGAAGAGATAGAACAGCCAGACCAGGTAAAGGTGGTGCCTGAGCCAGACTTGTGGTATTGGCTCTACACTGCCCTGTATGTATGACCTGCAGAAGAACAGCCAGACCAGGGTAAAGGTGGTGCCTGAGCCAGACTTGTGGTATTGGCTCTACACTGCCCTGTATGTATGACCTGCAGAAGAACAGCCAGACCAGGGTAAAGGTGGTGCCTGAGCCAGACTTGTGGTATTGGCTCTACACTGCGCCTGTATGTATGACCTGCAGAAGAACAGCCAGACCAGGGTAAAGGTGGTGCCTGAGGCATACTTGGTGTATTGGCTCTACACTGGGCCTGTATGTATGACCTGCAGAAGAACAGCCAGACCAGGGTAAAGGTGGTGCCTGAGCCAGACTTGTGGTATTGGCTCTACACTGCCCTGTATGTATGACCTGTATAAGAACAGCCAGACCAGGGTAAAGGTGGTGCCTGAGCCAGACTTGTGGTATTGGCTCTACACTGCCCGGTATGTATGACCTGCAGAAGAACTGCCAGACCAGGGTAAAGGTGGTGCCTGAGCCAGACTTGGGTATTGGCTCTACACTGCCCTGTATGTATGATCTGCATAAGAACAGCCAGACCAGGGTAAAGGTGGTGCCTGAGCCAGACTTGTGGTATTGGCTCTACACTGCTCCTGTATGTATGAGCTGCAGAATAACAGATTAATACATACTGGCACATTCTATACTACCTTAAAGGGGTTGTATCATTTCATTGATTCATTTTTCCTCAGTCCTGTTTTCTCAGTTTCACTTTGAATTCAGGGGCGTGTTTACGGGCTTCTGCTAGGCTTCAGTAGAAGCCAGGTCTGTAGTCATGGCAACTAGTGCTGGCAGCCTATAAGGAGAGATCAAACAGGTCTATATCTATAGCAACCAGCGCTGGCAGGCAATCAGGAGAGATCGACCAGATCTGTAGCTATAGCGACCTGAGGAGCTGATGTAGCCCATACAAGAAAGGATATCTCAGAATAGGTAGGACACTGTTAATGGACATATATTGCAAAGTGACTTGTTTTTGCAAGATCTTTAAAATAAAAAGCAATCCTTGTAGTGAGACAAACCCTTTAAAGCTATTTAGACCTGAGCTGTCAGCGCCAACGTTCATACATGTGGCCCTAAATGTTGTATTGTGACTGCAGTGTAAGGTGGTGGCAGCAATGTAAAGTGTTGTTATGTAGACAACTGTATGGAAGTGTAATTTGACCAATGTATGGTATTGTTGTTTGGATATGATATGGTTAGGAATACTTTTGCACTTTCAATTCGGGTGAATGTTAAATTCAAACTGAATCCTAATTATTTAATTCAGGTATCAAATAAAATTTTGGCAAAAATCCGCAAAATAAAATCGACCTTAACCCTCAATTTGGGTTAGGATTAACTTGCCATTCTGTAGTGCTCCTGCTCCAGCGGAACTCCTTTTTCTGTGTTACTTCCAGTCTGACATAATTTCCAGTTGCTAATGTCACTTCAGGCCCCATATACAGTATCTCCCAAAAGGGAGTACACCCCTCACATTTTCGTTAATTTTGTATTATATCTTTTCATGGGACAAGACTGAAGATATGACACTGATACAATGTAAAGTGGTCAGGGTACAGCTTGTACAGCCATCAATGTCTAAACCCCCGAGTACACCCCTAAGTAAAAATGGACAAATTGTGAACAATCTCCCATTTTCCCTCCATGATGTTAAGTGATTAATTAGTGTTAGAAGGTCTCAGGTGTGAATGGCTAGGCTATAAGAATGCCAACACCCTGAAACTGAACTGCAGCACTGTGGCCAAGACCATACAGTGTTTTAATAAGAAAAGTTCCACTCAGAACATGCCTCGGCATGGTTGACTGAAGAAGTTGAGTGCACATGCTCAGCGTCACATCCAGAGATTGTCTTTTCATAATAGACATATGATTATTTCCAGCATTACTGCAGAGGTTAAATGGATAAAGGTTCAGCCTGTCAGTGCTCAGACCATACGCGGCACACTGCATAAAAATTATCTGCATGGCTTTCGTTCCAGGAGGAAGCCTCTTCTAAGATGATGCACAAGAAAGTCCACAAACAGTTTGCTGAAGACAAGCAGACTGAGGAGATAGATTACTAAAACCATGTCCTCTGGTCTCACGAGACCAAGAAAAACGTATTTGGTTCAAATGGTGTCAAGCATGTGTGGCGGCAACCAGGTGAGGAATACAAAGACAAGTGTGTCTTGCCTACCGTCAAGCATGGTGGTGGGAGTGTCATGGTTTGGGACTGCATGAGTGCTGCCAGCTATTCAGAGCTACAGTTCATTGAGGGAACCATGAATGCCAAGATGTACTGTGACATACTGAAGCAGAGCATGATCCCCTCCCTTAGGGGCCGCAGGGCAGTATCCAACATGATAATGACCCCAAACACACCTCCAAGACAACCATACCTTGCTAAAGAAAATGAGGGTAAAGGTGATGGACTGTCAAGCATGTCTCCAGCCCTTAGCCCTATTGAGCATCTGTGGGGCATCTTCAAGCAGAGTGGAGCAGTCCAAGGTCTCTAACATCCATCAGCTCCGTGATGTCGTCATGGAGGCGAGAAAGAGGATTCCAGTAGCTGCAACCTCTGAAGGTGAATGGTGGCCACACAAAATATTAAACACAATTTGTCCATTTTCACTTAGGGGTGTACTCACTTTTGTTGCCAGTGGTTTAGACATTGATGGCTGTGTTGAGTTATTTTGAAGGCACACCAAATTTACACTGTTACACAAGTTGTACACTGACTACCTTACATTGTATCAAAGTGTCATATCTTCAGTGTTGTCCCATGAAAAGATATAACACAATATTTACAAAAATATGAGGACGTATTCACTTTTGTGAAATACTGTACTACGTTATGGTAACATAGAATCGGAAGTGATATCAAATTGGGAGCACTGGCAGATGAAGAGTGCTGCGGTACAGTAAGATGATCAGTAAAAAACCCAACACCAACTTAGGGATAGGGTTATGGAGAAAAACATTGTGGTTTAGAATTTCCCAAACTTGTGTATTTTCAAAGATTTAGTTGAACCAGTGACATCCCATACAATTACCTTTTTAAGTAACACTAGTTATTATATGAACGGTGGACACTATGACATGTGTAGGGTTGCAGTCTAGTTTGTTACCTTGACCACATGAAGCTTGGGTAGAAGATTGCAGTCAGCAAGTGTCAACTCATCTCCATCCAGGAATTTTCTTCTAGAAACCTTTTCTTCTTCTTGGCTGTTGGCGTCAATCTCCTCCGTGAGAGGTGTGTTGAGATAATCATCCAGTTTTTTCAGTGCTTTCGTCAACCCTTTCTCCAGAGCTATTAGAACATATACAAAGAAGACCAACATGAGACTACAACTCTGTAGACAAATATACCAACCAAACATGAAAAGGAAGCAAAATTAATAAGTAATTTAGGTCCTTAAAGGGGTTTTCCCATCTCGTTATTTGTGGGTTGGAGGCCAAGTCATATCTTGTAACGAGTTGGCCTCAGAAAACGAGAAGATGACTGAGATGTACTCGACAATATTCGGGAATCCCATAAAAATGAATGGGGAGCATTGAGTAAGAGCGGTCACCTACCTGTTCTGTGAGGCCGGCTCATAGCAAATTAAGAGTTGGCGTCCGTACTGGAGTTAACAAAACCCCTCTAAAAGGAACCTTTCAGAGGAAACTGAGTAGATTTATGTATAGCTTTGTGGAAAAATATTCACTATAACTTGTCATTTACTCATTTTAATCTCTTCTCATGCTGCTCTTAGCTGTCAATGCTTAGATCCCCCCACTGGACCTCTATCTCTTTACAAATGTGACTGCCCACTGGACTCCAAAGCATAGAAAGAGTAGGGATTTAAATAAAAAAGTTACACTAAACCTTTCCCGCATGGCTATAAAACCATTTATTTAGCTTCTCCTGCCCTATTACATGATGCCCTTAGATTAAACATTATTTTCTTATTGACAGCCACTCTTTGAATGGGTTTTTTCACCATGCTGTTCCACAGATCAACAGCCAGCTTCAGAGTCACACTTCTTGGTCAGGCTGTGGGTGGCTCTACAGTAGTGATTGGCATATCAACACTGCTAACTCTAGCTGATACTGTTACAATGCCACTGCTAAAAGAAGAGTGTAAACAGAAGGACAGAAGGCTACAGAGCTCTATAGGGCTAAATTTTGTCAGTAACTTAGATAAACAAGCTTCTGTTTTGCTGATAACACTCAGCGGGAAGTGACATCACCATGGTTGTACAGGGCAACTGGAGAAATGATTGCAGATAGAGGTAACCAAGGGAAGCCTGTGTAAACAAGCAGGAGATAAGAACTACTCTGTTTCTAAAACCAAGCAAAATTGGACCAACAATGAATTTGGATATAGTTTTAATTTACTTTTGTCTATATGTTAAAAGCTAATCAATAAAGTAAGAAAACCCATTGAAGCTTATGGTAAATGGACCTCATATATTCTGGAACCTGGAGCTTTTCAACTTCTAAATTCTCCATATTAACTTATTATTATTATTATTATTATTATTATTATTATTATTATGGCACTGTATAGTATTGGAGCTGTGATTTGGTCACTTTATGGGGGTATTATCTGAGCACTGTAATTCGGACACAATATACTACATAAAGCTTAAGATCAGTAACATTTTGGTATGGGGTTCAGTAGTGAATGACTTCTCCTGCTTTTGCATCCACAGTGTCAGTATTTATGTTCACTGCTAGATATTCAGAGCTGAATGCCATATGTATCAAGCCGCTTCATATGACTATTTTTAGAAAAAAGTGGCCTGGACATCAAAATCACAGAGTTAGACTCAAAATAAATTCATAAAGAAGGCATCTGTGCTACTGGATATAACAATGGCTGCACTGTGCTATAAACCTGCTCCATGTATGGAAATATCATCCAATATTATGGTGCACAATTAAAGTGCAATAAAAATCATTGCATTTGTCAAAGCTCTGAGTAGGATGGAAGTCATAAGGAAGTCATAAGGCCTTTCCGGCCTTATGACTTCCGTAGCTCTTGGTAGTCAGGTAACAGCAAAGACAGGTATAGCAAATGGCACCATCCAACACGAGGCTGGCCCCTGGGTATAACTACAATTCATGGTTCCCCATAGCAAAATATTGGTCCCTTCCCATCATAGCAGGAAACAGAAAGAGTAGTATAGTAGCAATACATTTATGGATGATAGCGCCATGTATCAGAGAACCTACATACTAGTAGTAGATAGCAGAAAACCACCAAGAGCTATAATATGCTTTCATACCTCCCAAGCGTCTCTTGGAAAGACAGTCCGTATTTTTGACTTAAATTCCCTTGTCCCTCTTTTTGACTTGCTAATTAATTTGCACCAAAAAATTTTATAAACTAAAATTTTAATATAATAATTTTTCCCCTTCCAAAAAAGCATATTTTTAGTTTTTTTCCCTCCTATTAGTTACAATTTTTTTAATTTAAGGGCTTGAACGGGTTTTCAAAGAGGGGCCAAAAAAAAAATAGAAAAAGGACTGGGGGAACTCCCAAAAACTCCAAAGGGATTAGCAAGTTTAGAGCCCAAAGAGGGTTTTGGGGGGTGGGGGAAAAGGGACATAAATTTTAAATAAAAAATACTGTATTAAGGACCCAAAAGAAAACTCCTCCCAAGTCTATTTTTTTAACCCGGGTTTGGGTAACTAGAACAAGGGGGAAATCCTCTACGTTTTGAGGAAAAAAAATTTCTACAAAACATAAAAAGGGATTCTTTTTGGTAAGAGCAGTGAGACTGTATCTCCCCGGCCAGGGGAATTTGTAAAGGGTACTTCAAAAACAAATTTTAAAAAAGGGGGTCTGGAAAACTTTTCTAGATGAAAATTTTAACAATTATAGGGGACCGGGATTCTGGAAAAGGGGCTGGAAAACCTTTTCCCTAGATTTTAAAAATATAACAAGTTATAGTGCCCAAAAACTGGAGAAGGGTTGGATACTTTTTCTAAAATGTAATAAAAACAAAAGTTTTTGGGGGGGTTGACCCCGGGATTCTGGGAAAAGGGGGCCCCGGGGTTTTAAAAAAAATTTTTTCCCTAAAAAAATTTTTACCTAATTTTTTTTTAAAGAAAAAAAGTTATTATTTTTTGACCAGAATTCAAAAAGGGAAAAAAAAGGGTCCTTTGGAACATTTCTGGTTTTTGTAATTAATTTTTAAACAAATTATTTTTTTTTTTGAACCCCGGGGAACAACCCTTTTGGGTTTCCGCGGCCCCGGGAAATTTTCCCGCGCCTAAGTTTTTTTAAAAAGGTTTTCCTTTTGGGAAACCACAAATATTACCACGCCCGGGGGTTTGGGTTTTGGGGGCCTTTGGCCTTGCCGCCGTTTTTTGAAAACTCTCCTGCCCAATTCTTGACAGGGAGTCCTCACGCGGTGTTCCCCCTGCGACCCCCGCCGCGGGGGCCTCGGCCCGCGGTTTTTCCCCCCCTTCCAAAAAAATTTTGCAGGGGGAAAAAAACCTCCCCGCAACCCCCCAAAACCACGCCCCACTTGCGCGCCCCCAAACGCCCCACCCCCCCCGAAAAACCCACCCCGGGAAAAACCAGTTTGCGGGGGAGGTTGGGACAGATCTGGCCGGGGGAAACCAGCGAAAGCCGCCCCGAACCCAGGCCAAACCCGGCCCGGTTGCCCGGGGCCTTATGGGAGGATTTTGCCAACAAGGACGTAAGTGCAAAAACCTGCAAAAACACCAGGAAGCAGTAAACCATCCAATCCCAAAGGCCCCGTTTTCAACTTTAAGAAAAACCCCAGTATTGTAAAAGACTTAGGTAAGTGGTGGTTGTTACAGATTTTGCTTTGGGTTTTTCCCAAAAACTGAACACAATGCTGAACGGGAAAAAATTTTCTGCTTTTTTCAGCCCTTGCAAACTATAATTTTTTAAAAAAATTTTTTTTTCAGGGGGACCACAAAAAATTTCTATATTCATGATTTTTGTACAATTTTGAAAATTAAAAATAAATTAAAGGCCAAAAAAATACACCAAACATTTATATATGTACATACATATAAAAAAAAAAAATAAAAATATATATATAATATCCAAAATTTTTCATAAATTAAAAAATTTTTCCACTATTTTTACCCCCAAAGGTTTTTTTTATTTTTAATTTTAAATTTAATATTTTTTTCCAAAAGCTTTAATTTTTAAAAAATAATAAAAAAAATCTTCCAAATAAGACAATTATATGTATATTTTTTTTAAATTAACTATTGTTTGTCCCTAAATGAACCATCCAAAAAATTTGAGAGATTTGTTTTTCCCCTTTGTGGACCCGTTAACCCCGGGCCCCTTTTTAAAATTTAAATTTGGGCTGCAAAACTACAGTTAAAACCCATGGTTGGCCCCAAAATTTCCCCAAATTGGAAAAACTAACCCACACAATACTTTGACACTAATATTTAAAAGGAGGTCTGAAACCCAGAAAAACCCATACAAATTCATTTTAAGGGGACCAAAACAAACGCGGCAACCAAGGACTGTGGGTGATATTGAATATTGTTTATCCACAGGAAAATTATCCTCAGGAAGCTCAGTTTATACCTAGAATTAAACAAATTTTGCATAAAATTATTGTGAACTGGGGGTTTGTTCTGTCGGTTTTTTGGCCCAAATAAAACCCCATCCCCAAAAAAAAACCCCAATCTCCCCCCTTTAAAGGGGCTTCCGCACCCCCTCGGGTTTGTTTTAAAAATCATACACCACATTAGGGTTTCCCCAACCTAAAGAGTTTCAAAAAGTCGAAAAAATTTGAAAAACCCAAAACCCAAAAAAAATTTTGACCACTGAAGTCAAAATTTTTTTCCCAAATATTCATTTCTGGCCAAACCCATATAATAAAAAACCTGTACATTGACCCATGTTTATCTTGACTGCAGCGGGAAAATTTAAATAAGCAGGAGGACTGAAACCGTTTGATATAAAGTTTTTGTGGGAAAGATTGGGTAGAACTTTTTTTTTAACAAAGAAAACCCCTTAAAAATTCTGGTTAAAAAGTCCGGGGGCGTTGTTATTGAAAATTAAACACCCTTTCCCTTTGTAAAAAGGGCCCCACAAAGTTTAGCTGCCCAATCACTTATAAAAAACCACCCACAGGGCCCTTTAAACTCACAATAAGAAGATATTTACATGAACAAATTACAAGTTCTACAAAATCTTTCCCCACAGAACTATTTATCAATCTTCCCACCCCCTGCTCTATAATTTGTCTTTTTTCAATCAAAAACCATGATCAATGGGAAAAGGTTCCCTTTTAAAAGCAGGGGGGGGAAATTAATTTTCCCATCGGGCCCGCATAAAAAAATTGCAATGTTTTCGGAGGGCCGGACTAAAAAAACCCCCAAGGGGTGAAACGGGGGAAAAAAATCTTTTTTGGTGATTTTTTTTGTAAAACCCTTAGGGGGGAGTATCTATAACCTCCCTTTAAACTCATGGAACCTTTAAGGCAGGTATTTAAAACCCCCGGGAAGGTGGGAAAGTAGATGTTTGCCCCCCTCACCCAGCCCAGGTATAAAAAAAGCTCCCCTCTTTATCGGGAAAGGAATTTATAACCCCACCGGGTTAATGGGTAATACAGCTCCCCCTTTAAAATTTTTGGGTAAATAAAAGCTGCCCCCAGCCGGGAAATTTAGATAAAGTCCCAGGGGACAGGGGGTAAATTTAGATACACCTCCCCACGGGCGGGTATTTAGATAAAAAGGCCCCCAAACAGGAATTTAGATACACCCCCACAGACAGGTTTTTAAAATTTACAGCTCCCCAAAACCCGGGTTTAAAATGGGTTCACTCCCCCGGGCGGGAATAAGTTTCAGCCCCCCCAAACAGCCCGGAATATAGATAGGAAACAGCCCCCCAAAGGCGGGGTTTATAAGAAAATTACGCTCCCCTCAAGCAGGTAAAATAGATAAGCACCCTAGGCGGGTATATTTAAGCTCCAAACAGGCAGGTATATACTTTTTATGGTCCATACGGGGGGAAATATTTTAAAAGCCCCACACAGGCGGTATAAGCTAGTTTGGGTCCTACGAGGTATATAGTTAGTTTGGGCCCCATACGGAGGTATATATTTAAAAGCTCCACACAGGCGGGTATATAGCTTTTAGGTCTTCCCCAACAGGTAGGCTTTCCACAGGCGGAATAGACAGGGCATCCCGGGCAGGTTATAACAGGGCTTTCCAAGGCATATTAGACAGGGTTCCCACAGGCAGGTATATAAAAAGGGCTTCCCACGGCAGGTATATAGACGGGGCTTCTCACGGGCAGTATAAAAAAGGGCTATCCAAGGCAGGTATATGACGGGGGCTACCCAAAGGCGGTATATAACAGGGTACCCACGGGAGGTAAAAAGACGGGGCTTTCCACAGGCAGTAATAGCGGGCTTCCACAGGCAGGTAATAGACAAAGGTATCCAAGGAAAGTATATAGAAAGGGCTTCCACAGGAAAGTATATAGACGGGGCTACCCACGGGCAGGTATAAGACGGGGCTTCCCACGGGCGGTATATGATAGGGTTTCCCACAGGCGGTATTTAGCTGTTCCCCACAACAGGTTAAAATGGGGTTTCCCCACAATCAGGATATAGTTTGGGCTTCCCACAAGCGGTACAAGCTGCTTCCCACGGGCACGCATTGATGGGCTTCCCACAGGCAGGTATATGATAGGGCTTCCCAAAAGGCAGGTATATAGTTTTATAAAACAAAATAAGTCTTCACCGAGGAGTTTCCCGGCTGGGGGGCTGATGACGTCATGCCGCCCGCCGGGACGCCCCTCTGTCAGCCCGGGCCCCCGCACGATTTTTATGTTGCGCCGGGGAGAGGCAGGGGCGCGGTGAGCGGAGTTCCCCGCGTCGCTGCCTAATTCACCAGCAATATAGCGCTGACGGGCCCGGGGGCCCTCTCAGCAATCCCCCGGCCCGGGGGCTGTCAGGCTACTATTACAACCTGGGCAGGTACCCGGGGGCCGCACCCGACGAGGCGGGCCGGTGGGGCCCGGGGGGCCCGTACTTTGCCCGGTTTTTTAAAAGGGGCCCAATAATATGTTAAATTTGCCTTTCGAAAAAGAAATTGAAATTTATTATAATTAAGTTTTCAAAAAAAAAAAAATAAAAAAAACAAAAAAAAAAAAAAAAAAAAAAAGAAAAAAAAAGATACGAAAAATAATAATAATAATAGGGCAGACCTATTGAATGTGCCTTGTCATTGTCCAAGCTAGAGGGTTATACAGATCAACACATGCAACCATCAAGCCTGTTGTGCATGGAATTATTATGGAGCTTTCTAGGCTTTCTTAAAGGGTTCTTGTCCCAAAGCAATATCCCTTTTTTCGGGTTGCTCTAGACTTTTACCAAAACCCTTTTAGGGAAAAAGCAAGAAAAAAAAAAAAAAAGAGCAACTCAATGGTGGGCCCAAAATCCACTTCATAGTGGTTTAAAAAAGAGGGGGAAAAGATGAAACAAGGCAGTCGAAGGAAAAAGTCGAGTCGCATTTTCAGTTTATAATGTGCCTGAATGTATAAATGTGATTTTTGTGCGACTATAAATGGTGTTTTAAATTCATTTACTTCGCCTGTGTGTTTGGTGATTACGGAAATTTGGCGCTTATAAAGCACAAAAAGTATAAAACTAAGATAGGGTTGAAATAAAAGAAAAGCATTAGAATAACATGTCAGTAATGAAAAAAAGGAGTCTTGCTTGGAGACCACAGGTCCCCGCAATACCTGTGCTGTGCGGCTTTTGTGTATGTAGAAAAAGGGGGAGAGCAGCAAAAATAATTTCAAAATTTAATGTAGTTTAAAAAAAAAAAATTTTTAAAAAACTGAACAACATCATTGGGGTTTTTTAAAGTAAAAAATTTGTTTTAGGTTCTTTTAATTTTAAAAACATTTTATAGGAGATATTTTTATATTTGGGATCTATATATTTTTTTATTACATTTTTTTAAATTTTTTTGAATTTTTTCAGTTGATAATCATAATAAAATTTCTTTTTTTTTTTGTGCTGGTTAAGTTGAGAAAAATTGGCTTTTTGCCCCTTCAGCAAATTAGCTCCCCCTCAACTCCTCGGGAGACACATTAAAATAGGGCTGCCTGTCCCCGGCATAAAGCGCCATTTTGCCCAAACATTATAGTGTTATATTTCAAATGTGGTAGACACGCCCTCTAAAAACCCCAGAAAAACCCCCTCATGTTAGGCGCTTAAAAGTGTCGGTTTTCGAACAAAGCGCCCAACCATAGTTAGGGGGATTAGACATGTACCGGCTCAGTTAGCTGCATTGTATACCAGACAGAGGGTGAAAAACCCTTTCATACATGTCGCCCTAAGAGTCAACTCCAATGGTGGGCTCAAAGAATCAACTTCATTGGTGGGAACCAAGCATCAACTCTACTGGTTTACCCCAAGAATCAGCTTTACTGGTGGGCCCCTGACACCCCAGTCTGACTCTGGTCTTTTTATATGTAGAGACTAGAGATGGGCGAAGTGGAATTAGTTTAGAATTTCAGGAAAACCTTCGTTGGGAAACGAAGTAAAACTTTGGGGGTCTTCCCCGTGAACAAGTGTGCTTTTGATTGAAAAAATGGCTGCGAGCACATGGCGTTACTGGGCAAAGCACTCGGGGAGGAAAAAGGGCAAGCTACATCAGTGAGAGGTGAACCCAATCAAACCCGGGCGGGATTCTGTGACTCACCGCACTAATAAGTCCGGCACGACGCGGGGCTCATACCGCCTCACTGTCTGTCGGGGAAGGGTGCTCCCCACGGCTATTGTATAGCTATACTAAAGAATAGTTTTGAGTGATTATTATCGTAAATTTGAAATCGGCACAGTTTTTATGGTGATGGGTTTTTTTTTAGATCATGCGATAATTTAGTTAAAATCGTGCATCATCTATTAAGATCGCGCCATTTCGGGGGTTCCGCCCCATTTTGGCGGCCAGAAAATGAATTACAGAATAGAGCAGGGTGGATGTGTGGGCGCGTCATACGGGATGTGTATGGTTGCATTGCGGAAAAACACTGACCTCGTTTTACATAAAACAGCGTTTCCTTCTCAGCCTCAGTGTCCTCCTCTCTCAGAGCAAAAGGACGTGCGCTCTGCGGGGTCCAAACGCTCGCAAAAATTATTTTTTTTCTTCACGAAAAACCTCTCATTTGCTGTGATCCTTACTTTTTGTTAATTAGAGTTTGGGAAGATATTATATAGTTGGTAGAGTTTTTTTAAAGGGCATCTCCCCGGGTAAAGTCAGGGGGGGGGGAGCGGAGGGGGGGCCCCCCCGCGGGCGAAACAACAAGCTCTAAAAAGAATACGGGAAAAAGTTCACCAAGAAGTGAGACATTGCAATACCCTTTATTATTAACAGTTTTCTATTGAAATTTTTCCTGGATATTGGGCAGCCTGAACTTTTAGGATACACATCTTTTCTGTAACTCAGGCTCTTTTTAGTGCAAAACTCCACTTTTATTATCGTTACTTTCAGTAGGTTTCATTTTCAATTTTGCCCATTCCACCTTTGTTGATATTCCCCCTTTGTATTATTTAGAATCCAGAAAGTCAGCACAGGTTGATGGGTGCCAAAAAAATACCTTGAAATATCCAAAAAATTTCAGATACGTTTTTTTTTGACTTTGGGCACTACAGCTTTGTTATTGAGGCACCTTGCACTTAAATGTGAATACTGAAATTTTTAGTCACCACATAATTGATGGGTGCCAAAAAATCCTTTTATTATCCAATACTTTTCAGATACTTTTTTTTTTCACTTTGGCGCACCACGCTTTGTTGATAATTACTTTGCATTAAAATTTAATAAAGAAATTTTTTGTAGTTCCCCACGGGGTGAATTGATAGGGCCAAAAAATATTTTTTATTATCCAATACACTACGATCGGTTTTTTGCACTTTACCCCATCCAGATTTGTTGTAGAGCCCCCTTGCATTTAAATTTGAATCCCAATTGTGTAGTTACCACGGGTAAATTGATAGGTGCCAAAAAATCCTTTTATTACCAAAACATTTCAGATACTTTTTTTTTTCACTTTGGCGCAGGCCAGCTTTTTTTGACTTGAAGACTATTTTCAGTTATTTTGAATCCAGCAATTTTTTTTTTGATTTGAGGTTTTTGAGATAGCTTGATTTTTTAATAAAAATTTTTCCCAAAAAATCTTCCATACCTTCTAAAATTTTGTATATTTCTAAAATGGAGCGAAATTCAGGGGGGTAAGGCGAGAAAGAGGGGGTGGGACATGGGGGGGTAGGGGTTCAGAAAGGGCTCCTTCCAGTGCTGGCGACAACCGCCAGCGGATCATATTTTGCAGGACCGCGGGCCCGCGGGGCCCCCAAATCCCCCCCCCCACCCCCCCCCCCCCCCCCCACCTCCCAAAAACCCCCCCCCCCCCCCCCCCCCCCGGGGCCCCCCCCGCCCCCCCCCCCCCCCCCCCCCACTGAGCCATCAAGGGGGAAAGGAAGCCGGGCAATCGGCAAAAATCCCGGGGGGGTCGGCAACGCCTTTTCAGTCCTCTGCTTGTAGCCCGCAGCCCTGGATGCAGAATGTCAGGGCCAAAATCACCTGTGTTGATGTGATGATGTGTGATGACTGGGATCCAACGTGGTCTTTTTTAGCAGAATTGCTTGGAGCCTTAAAACACTGGAGAGGAGGAAGACGATGGGTTTTGTGTCATGGGTTCCCCTCAAAAAGGGGAGGGGCGGGTCGCAGAAGTCCCCTGTATATTTCCCCCGCCACGGTCACGCAAACCCCGCTCCTCGCTTACGCCGTCAAAAAGGTCCAGGACCTCTCAAGCCTGGGGCCTTTTTTGACCAAGCCTCTGATTTTTACCCACGATGTCATAGCCGCCTTTTTTTTTTTTTTTTTTTTTTTTCCCCTAAACCCTAATAGAGGAAAAACCCAGGTGGTTAACCACCCCTAACTTCTAGCAATGCAGCGAATGCATGAGTTGAAATGGAGGCAAAACTGGCCAAAAAAGGCCAGACCACGCCGGGGCCCCCAACCACGTCACCCTCGTCTCCGCCTCCTCCGCCACCATCAAACGTTCCTCAGCTGCCCATGTCTCCAGGCTGATCAGGGGTCACCCCGCTTCGCCTCCCCCGTCGCCCGGTACCACCACACCCCCAGAACCAATCCACCGCTTTTCCTTCCCCCTTTGGGCAACCTGCACGCCGACAGCGGCCAGTCTAGCAGCCGCCCCTTTGGCTTCCAGGTTTTTGGGGGCAGAAGAAAACTTTAACCCAAAACCCTCCCAAGCCAAAAAGCCTGAATTCGGATTGCCAGCTTTTGGCCTTGGAAATGTTCCTTTTTTCCCTCTGGTGGACCCAAAGGGTTCCGCCACGTCATGGGCCCCCCTGCCCCCAATACCAATTTCCGAGCAGGGATTTTTTTGCCAAAAACCGTTTCCCGTCCGGCCCCCACGTGTATCTAAAATTTCAAGCGCGGTTGTCTCATCTGTGGCCGGAAAAGTCCATCTGACCCCGACCTGACTAGTAAGCCCCGCCAAGGCCGCATATCTCTGTGCAGCTCACTGGGGGGCTGGGTGAGTCCCGGGGGGCGGGCTCTCAGGCTCGGCCACGCTCTTCAAAACCACAGGGGGTGGTGCAGGGGTTCTTTTTCCCCCAAAGGGCCCCTTTGGGGGCATCACGTCCCAAAACCAGGCCGTGTTAAAATTAACTGTCTTGGAACCGCCACACACGGCCGGGCGGGACCGCTCTCCCCGAACGAGCCCCCAGCGCTGGCTGGTGCCAAGAACCTTGCCAGGCAAGGTGGGTGCATAAGGGCAAATTGTGGCCGCCCTTTAAATCAGTAGGCTGGAGCACATCCCTTGCCCGGAAAAATGTTATGAACCTTGTCGTCCGAAATTTCTAAAGAGTACCCGGGCGGACTGCCCGCTGGGAAAGGGTCGAATCAATTCGCACTTCCGCCGTTCCACCCTGCTTCGTCCCGCCCCGGCGCTTGCGTGTCAGCTCGGCCCTCCCCGTCCCCCGTCTCATTGTTGACGTGGCAACACGCTGGAAATTTCCCCCCTCAATGCCCAGCGATTTTGGGCAGCAGGCAATGCCATTACGCATACGAAGTACACAGGCCTGACAAGCAGCGTGCGGACCTCGGGGGGTTGAGCCGCCAGAGTGGGGGAAGGTGAAAGGCTCTGTACCATCCTTGCCCGTTTTGAAGAACCACCAAAATGGTCATGGGACAAAACCCTGTCATATAGCATTTTGGTATCTTATTCTGGCACATCGTTGGACACTCTGAAAAAACAGGCCCGCCCCGCGACGGAGGGGAGACGGACAAGATGCGGACACGGGCCTTTGTCTCCGTCAAATCCCAGGCCCGACGTTTCCCCCATTTCTCGGTCTTCATTAGGGAGTGGGTTTGGGGGCCAGAGCTAGTGCAAGGTGGCCACACTCTGGGGGCATCACTCAGCAAGTCAGGGCTGTGTTGAAGCGGGGGGCCGGAGGCGCGGGGAGGAGAAGGAGGAGGGGGTATTCCAGACATGATGTTACCCACGTCCCTGCCTTGGAAAGAGGTTGGCGCGAATTTAGGGAGGAGGAAAAAGAGGAAATCAGTTTGCTATGCCCCTCCCCAGAGGGTTGGGGAAAACAAGGCTCCATCTTCACTGGTGCTTTGGGGTCCATTTCCTCCAACATGACCCCATTAAAAGGGTCAAAATGAACAACATTACTGGGGGGCCACCCTCCCCGGATCCCCGGTACAAAACAAACTTAGCATTTCCTTCCACCCCCCAAATAGGAGTAAAAGCAGGAAATGGGGGACCTTTCTGATTGATAACTGGAGACACTGTTGGGTTGCTTCACTCCCCCAAAAGTCACGGTGGAACACATCATGACGTGACAGCAGTAAGTGCCAAGTAGCATAGCGGGGAGCAGCAGGCAAAGGGGGCAGAAGCCTAATGGGGGACCCTGGCAATCTTTATTTACCCCCTCCCAACCCCAGCAATGCAGGCACACATCCAACACACAGAGACAGCTTAAGTCATGGGGCAACTACTGCGTCTCAAACACCGAGTTTTTTTTATGTGTTCGGACCCAATAGACTTTTGGGTATCCAAAAAAGGGCGAATGGCCCGAGCTCGCTGCCACCCATAGAGGGTTGTCCTCCCCGGGACCAGCGTCATTCTGAGGGACCTTCAGCACAGCTGGAGGTCATTACAGACAAACCATCCGGCTTTCCACAGAAATGTGGGTCGTTTGACTTTCACAAAATGAATCAGGCAGGATTCTGATGATGTTGTGGCCCCAATTGCCGAGGTCACCGATTGTTTCCCGGGCTACTTCACATTCCTCTTCAAACAGAAAGGTCCTCTTTAAAAGTTTTTTAAAA